>JASFYC010000491.1:0-203651 GCA_030412335.1 Botrylloides violaceus | reverse complement strand
TGCAAATGAAAGTTCAAATTAATTGGAATTATGACGTCACAAAATAATATGAAAATTTAAAACACAGGATGCCATGTTTGAAAACCGGAAAACCGGGAGAAGAAGACAGTACACGGGGATAATTAGTGGTACAATTATTGAGTCGGACATATTTTGTCCTGAACTCCTTTAGGGAGGATATGAGGAAAGTCAGAGTGTCTAGGTCATGGAGTTTATGGAGACAGGCGCAAGCCATTTCGAAATATAGGGGTCGAGAAGCTTGTGGAGGAGAGTGGTTGATCCCCTGGGGCAATGAATGCTGTGCTGTGCTTTGCAGCCACAGAGCAGCCGTGCCCCCACCCACGCTCCCCGCACCAGTCACTCCGCTGGGATGCGGTTTGCTCCGCTGCATCACGCTCCCCACTTGTGGAGGGACGACTTGAAGTACCCAACCCCCGACCCGACCCAGCCGATACACGCCCACGTAGGCAGGTCGCAGCCGGTCAGGGACGCTTCCTAAAGGTGCAGAAAGCTGGGTATTTAAGTGCGTAAGTGTTCCATTTATTCCGGGTTTCGACCGGAGTCAAACAGCCGAGTTAGAACTGGAAAAAACTCGGAGAATCCGACTGTTTGATTAAAACAAAGCATTGCGATGGTCGATGGTATTGACGCAATGTGATTTCTGCCCAGTGCTCTGAATGACAAACTTCGTCCTCTCTGATAGTATTACTGTTAGTATTTAACGGTCATTCGTCAAGCTCTAGCATAGAATTTCTTTGCTTGCTCTTGATTGAAATTTGGTTACGAGGTGTTATGTTACAATCCCCTGGGAAATTGTAATTTAATAAGAGTTTAGCGCGTGGTTGCCAGATACAACTTAGACGCCATAAACACGTCATTAACTCGCGGTGATATATTAGAATATATTGAAGAAAATGACTGTGGTTTGAAAATTGAGATGTTGATGAATGGTTGAATTCCGATGTTGCTTTGCTGACTTCACATTGGATCAGTTAGCGGTAGGGAGACAGATCTTTGATTAAATTCTCAACAAGTCAAATCAACGACTTTAGAATTGGTATCCGCGCCATCTTTACGTAGAAGTCATTGGCGGGGGTTGTGAGAGCTATTCGGATAATAAACCGGAAATATCATTATGCGTGTATACGTGTGTATTACCTTAGTAGGGTGAAATCACCATGAATTCAAACGTCACTCTTCCGCAATATTCGTATAATATGCCAAGCTGACTGTCCGTTGTGCTGGCAACGAAGAACAGGCTGGTCTTGTGTTCCAGTCCTGACCAAAGTCGTTAGAAAAGGTGTCCGCAGACAAGCTTTTCGCTAAAGACAGGTCTTAGTACTCTACAGACTTTTACACGGGCCTGTAGTATTTCAGCTGAATACATTCGTCTGTGGCAGACAGAGTAGTTGACAACAATCAATCGCTTAAATGAACAGAGAATTGTAGTCACCATAAATGTTAGTAGATGTACTGAAGCAGATGCAAGCCCGGTCTGTGCGACAATCCGTTGATGTCCTTTGCTGTAGTACATCAGTAAACAATGTTCAGTGCCAGCAACCAATATTTTGACCGACAGGATATTCCAGTAACCATAAATGTTAGTAATGTACTGAGGAAGCCTCAGGCCTGTTCTGCACAACCATCCGTTGATGCTTTTCGCGTTTCGCACGGGCGGTTAATACTGTGCGCTGGCAATCTGAGCTGTAGTTTCGAAAACTCCGCAGAAGACGTTGATGTAGTTTTGATTCCATTGTTATTATAACTCCAGTATCATTATGATCAAACAATACCATCCGGTTGCGCATCACAATAGAGTGCTTATATTTGAAATTTTAAAATGGTTTATTTCGGGTCTTGTTATATCACCGGAAATGACGTAAGATTGCAGCTGGTGCAGTGAACAAACCTGCAGCTTGCTTTCGCTTTGTAAGAGAGGATGTAGGTAGGTAGAACATGTTGAGATTTTGCATCAGTAGTTTTGACGCTAGTTTGCTGCAGGTATCATCGAGTTACAGGTATCGTAGCTTCATTATCTTTCAGTAGGGATCGTATCGAAAAATAATTCCAATTTTGAAGATTAGATTTTTATCGACCGGTGGATTCGCACTGAAACCGCTTTGTTTGAAAGGTTATCAGACCGTTGATCGATCGATGAGAATTCCCTGTAGACCCATTCGTGACGCGTGTCTCTGCTTAACAAGTCAATCAAGCGTGGGAATCGAAAAGGCATCATGAAATATCCCTGTCTTAGCCTGAAACCTGCTTTCTCATCGAAGGCTGTTCCAATACTCTCCCCGATTGCACAATCGCTCTAGTTAAAACTACCTCAAAAGGCCGGAATGAGTCTGAAGAAAAAATCCTCCCCAGATTTGTCGTATATTCTAAGTTTTTTGTCGCGCTGTTAGAAGGTTTCAAACTCGGAGTATATTTCATACTAAGTTTGCGGCCACCGTTAGCGTACAAAAACCGCCCTACCGAGTGTGTCTGACCTGCCGAATGTGTCTTTCAATAAACTTTGTTTTCGATAGCGACTCCCCGAGTGCTGAAAGAGAAACAACAACAACTTACCTTGCGGTTAAGGGTATAACCATTATGTTACATGCGTGAATACTCGTCATAAAATGCGGTACCGCATAAAATCGTGCAAAATCGCACTTAGACATGTATAACCGTTACGTTAATCGTTCTGCTCGACATCCGGTTTCCGTCTATCTCCCACTCCCCAATGATTCGCTCATTCTGACGTCATGAATGGTTTCTACTTCACTGCACGAACGTACCAATCAAATTTTGAATATACGTTGACGTTATTCATCTTCGCAGTGGGTTTGTGACGAAATAAAGGTGATCGGGGTCACGTGTCGCCAGCTTGAAAGCTTGTGACATTTCGGATCGATTATTATTGTTTTAGCGCTGCTGCGATAGATACGTCATTGAGGTAGTACATTTTTAGCCTTGTGATGACACAGTGGTATTTGGTGCACAGTAGGCCTACTTCGATTTCACGGTATAGCGGTGTCTGAATTTGCATACGGTTTTCCTCAGATATTGTCAGTTAAATAGAGAGAGAGAGAGACAGATATATACCGTAATACAAGAGAGACAGAGACAGAAAGGTGTAAATTTTGTTGACCTTATGATATGATATTCTCAGTTAAAGTAGAAAGAGAGAGAGAGAGGGAGAGAGATATGTTGAGATAGAGAGGAAGAACAGGGTGTACATCTTGTTGACCAAATGGCAATTCAGGCCAAGCAGTGGTTGATAGCGCTAACAAGCAGACTGTGGGAGGTGCTTGTTGCTAGGCAACGGCGCGCCGACCAAATGGAATCAGCCAGAATAAACCGGTTCCGGATTTACCGGAGGAGAGACGGATAATAGACAGTCGTACGGTTTACTGAGGACCGGAAAGCTGTCTGATAACCGGAGATTTTGGCTGGTGGAGTTGACGATGTTGTTACCAAAACACTCCTCCGTAACCGAAAGCCAAACAGGGAGAATGAACGGATACCAATTTTTAAATCTTTGGTTTGGTCGGGAATCGAACCGGGAACCTACTGATCAGAAGGCGGACAGTCTAACTCATTGCCTATACCAATCCGGATTACTATCACAACCACAACGCACTACGCACTCCTCCGATATTGACTGACAGACAGAGAAGAAACGGATACCGCCCGATTCTGATTCCATTTTGGCCAAAGGCCATCGTTGATTTCCGACCGCGCACAAGATAGAAATTTAGTCGACATTCATTGCAATCAATTTGCATTCGAATCGGCCGGTAATTTATCCTCGTTGACTGGGAGCGAATTCGTGCCAATTATAACTTGGCAATGTCAGACGTTGCAATGTATAAACAAATTATGACGCAACGCTAGTTTTTTCGCACTGCTTGTATCGTCACAATGCATTGATCATTTCTATCCGTCAGTTCATTCATCGCCTTCCTCACGAACACGGTCGATTTGAATTTGAGCTTTGAGTTTTTGCCTGTTTCATGACGTCATTTGATTAATCCTGCCGCTAACGTACGGTGCGAGAAACGTCAGTATCGGCGAATGCGGCGGCTTCACTATAGAGACAGGTATAAGCATTGACCTGTCGTACATGACCTTAGTAGGGTTGAAAAACGCCATAAATTAACAACAACAACAGCGGTGAACTGGCACAAATACTCGTTAGTTCCCGGCTGTGACATTTTCAACGATCTTCTAGCTTCTACCTTTGTCAGTCATAATGGCCTGTAACGTCACAAGGCATTGATCAGCTATTTGCAAAGCAGGTCGTCTTTTGATCCAAATCCATTCATAAATTTCTTAGAAACCTCGTCACGTTACCGGAATTCAATTGTTAAATCACAGACCAGAAAATTAGTTTCGTGTTCGGTCTTTGATCTGATGAAAAACGGCACGGAAACCACTTCCCATTCACAAGTTTTATTTGATGCCCAATCCGAATATATTGATGGTAGCCTATGTGGTGACACTGGGCGTTAAAACTGTAGTGACACTTTCTATATCAATCGTAAGTGATCGTCCGCCATCGGTTACTATCAATATATTGCTATAAATTTAGCTTGACGTTAAAACCATGTTTATCGTGTTATATAAGTTTCCTTTCGGTGATTCGAACGACTGTTCGGTCATTTTTTTTCTTTTTCGCGTGGAAGTGACAGATTTCCGGTTAAAGGTACTTGCTTTTGCGTAGTCACGGTTTCGTTATTTGCTTCACTCTTCGCCAGCCTTTACAAGAAAGTCAATTGCACAGTTAGACTCAGTCTAAAGCTTCAGTTGATAGGGAAGTTAGTAGCTTAATTAATAATTATTCAGCGCATCGCGATTAGTGGAGGCAGCGGACGATCACTTACGATAGATATTGAGAGTGTCACTGCAATTTGGGGTCAATTTGCAATTTGCAATTTGCTCACTCTTGAAGCTTTAGTTAATATGGAACTATTTTGATGACCTGGCCCATCTATGCTGTATAAGTTATCTATAATATACAATATTATAAAATTATTGCTGGATTCTAGTGAAAAGTGTAGTGGAGCCGATGGCGGACGATCAATAGATATTATAAAGAAGATGACCATCTTCACCTGATGAAGGAGCGGAGCTCCGAAAGCTTGTGAATGTTCTAATTCTCAATAAACTAAGGTTGGACGTTAAATCTGCCACGAAACTTAGTTCGCGAGCTTTCGAGCTTTTTCGTCAGGTGAAGATGGATTTTAAGCTTCGATATTTTTCGGCGAACATGGTTGATACCGATAGCTTAATCAAGTCAGATAGATCGACCACAGATATAAGTCAGACTCTAACCACTCGTGAGCGTTATTGTAATGTAAATAATTTTTTTTCAGCAAAACGTAGTCAGTGTGGTTTGACTTAAACTTATACTCCAGCCATCACAGTCTAATCTGTCGGACTTGGCCTTCTAAGGATTGGACCAACAAGATTGATTTGACGACTTATGTGACCCTGACAACCTGGCGGATTGTTGTTACGTCACATTGCAAACGGAAATAGCTGCAATTCTGCGTATTGTTAAATCACAGTTCATCAGAAATATTTGTCATTCTGTCGTCCTAAAAGAGAATCATCAAGAAAATCGATGTCGAAGACTCCCGATCGTCAAACAAGCGTTCTAATGGACGAGACTGTTGGAAGCTACCGCAATGTTATGCAACCTGGTGAGTTTTTTTGATGCTTTTGAATAGTTGTTGTTGTTTTGAATTTATGACGTTTTCAATCAACTAAAGTTACGTAGCCCGGCTCAATATCACAGCCGCAGTGTCTCCAGTGAAAGAAAAGGCGTGTTATTGTGGTTTTGAATTTATGGCGCTTTCACCCTACTCAGGTCATGCACGGCAGGTCAATTGCTTACAGTACGCGTGCCGATATTTCGGGTTTATAGCCCGGATCACTAGCAGCCGATACTGATTGTCAAGTACATGTGGAACGGCAAGATATTGTTGTTGCGATCATATATGACAGGTCAAATGCTCATAGGACCGGTGTTGATTACTTTCACAGCGACAGCCCTCCGCGCTCCCTCGCTACTAAGAGACTCGGTTGAGATTCGAACTCGGAACCTTACGATCTATAGAGCGCAGAGTTGTGTGGCTGCGTATCTGAGTTTAATTTGGATGAACGGAAGTGTACAGTTTTTCGTTTGACCCCAGTCCGGAGTCGAACCCGGAACCTCTCGATGGGAAGACTTTGGCGTGCGTACAGGTATACGTGCGTAGGTGGGTAATAGCTCGCTGGAAATGCAGGATCACACATTATATTTATGTACATAAACATGCAAGCTTTCTAAAATGGGATTTCAAATGGAGAATCCTGTGGACATGTAACGGAGGTCTCGCAGACCGGTACCGGTGGTTGCCGACCACTGAGAGAGACAATGTGGTGACATAGATCGCTGATGTCAGGGGATGGTGGAAGTTTTAAAAATTTTGAGTGGAATTTTATAATACCATGCTGACACTCTGTTATGAATATATTTTCACGATTCATGATTTATTGCGTCTAAAGCGAAAAAGCAAATGTCCAGTCCTTTGTTAGAGCGTGGAGTGCTCTCCATGACCTCCGACCTCCGAAAGCTTGTGAATGTTAATAAACATAATAAGTCACCACAGATTTAACGTCCAGTCCAGTTTATTGGTATATAATACACAAGTTTTCCGAGCTCCGCTCCTTCATCAGGTGAAGATGGAATGTTGTAATTCTCAATAAACCAAATGTGGGCGTTAAATCTGTGGTGATCTTATGACTCTTACGATGTCTACTGATCGTCCGTAATTGGCGCCACTGTATTCTTACTTAAGTAGGGCATTGTAAAGAAGATCACCACAGATTTAGCGTCCAGCCTTAGTTTATTGAGAATTAAAACATTCACAAGCTTTCGGAGCTCCGCTCCTTCATCACCTGATGAAGGAGCCTGATGAAGGAGCGGCGGAAGTATGTGGTGATCTTTTTACGATATTTTTTGATTGATTGAACACCGCGTTCATGGGGAACACTGAACTCATGGCGAACACTGCGTTCATGGGGAACACTGGGCTCATGGAGAACACTGTGATCATGGGGAACACTAAACTCATGGCGAACACTGCGTTCATGGGGAACACTGGGCTCATGGAACACTGGGCTCAGGGAGCACTGTGATCATGGGGAACACTGCGTTCATGGGGAACACTGAACTAATGGAACACTGCGTTCATGGGGAACACCGCGTTCATGGAACACTGCGTTCATGAGGATCACTGAACAGTCATTCCATCTTCACCTGATGAAGGAGCGGAGCTCCGAAAGCTAGTAAATGTTTTAATTCTCAATAAACCAAGGCTGGACGCTAAATCTGTGGTGATCTTCTTTACAATATCTATTGATCGTCCGCCATCGGCTCCACTAACTCTTCAATACTTAAGTAGGGTAATACATAAACAAAATGCGGTGTCTGTGGTGATCTTTTTGCGATATTTATTGATCGTCGGTCATTGGCTCCGATATTCTCTGCTTAAATGTAGTGACGAACCGGATCACTGCTGTGAACATCCCATTAGACATGACATGGACAGAAAATTACTTCGGTAACGACCATTAATTTTCATATATCCAATCCCTAATTGCTGTTGATTCATCGCCACGCGGAGCGATTAAAAATATCACCGGATGTCATCATCATTGTTTTGCACTTTTTTCGTTCTATGTGGTCATAATGTAAAGAAACCCAGAGACAATGGCGGTGCCTGCAAGTGTTTGAAGCAACTTCCCTGCAGGCGACGCTATTGTCTTACCTATTGTGACATTACAATATGCGTTCAACACATATGGTCGATGAGAAAGGAAGTCGTGTATGAATAAGAGTGTGCATTGTTTACGATGCAATGAGCTGTGATAGTGGCGTCACAATATCGTGGGAATTGTGTTGTCAATTTGCAAGCCAGGTTGTGCCGCAAATTGTCAACAATACAACGACTGTCGACTGGCAATTTTTTAAGTCTAGTGGTGCATTCGTCATTTTTCAACATCTGCAGGATTCGTTTGATAAACAACTTCACAGCTGCGGCTTGCTTGTAAATCCCGAATACCGTTGCTATTGAATTGAGTTTGGTTCAAAATCTGACAACCTGATACATTGAAGTTTGTGTTATTCTTAACTTGCAATACGATGCCGAGTTTCCTGAAGCTGAGGCAGCTTGGTTCATAGGAAGGCGAAGTTTAATACGCTGTTTGTTTCTCTGCAACGCGCCCTGCAACGTCCGGCTGCAAAGTATGGGTCGAGCTGCCTCCTTGTCCAGCCTGTCCAGCACAATAGAATAAGCACCAGTGGTGTATGTGATTCTGTGTAAATGCTATCGTAAAGAAGACTGACCTCAGATTTAACGTCTATCCATGCTATCTTGAGAATAATAACATTCACAAGTTATCTGAGCTCCGTTCCTTCTTCGAAAGCTTGTGAATGTTATAGTTCTCAATAAATCAAGGGTGAACGTTGTACCTGCGGTGATCTTCTTTGTGATATCTATTGAACGAACGCCATCGACTCTATTACATCCTTTGGTATTATCGTAAAGACAATTCACCACTAATGTTATAATTCTCAATAAAGCAAGGCTGGACGTTCAATCTGTGGCGAATCTTACATACGATATCTATTGATCATCCGCCATCCGCATCTTCTTTCATACTACTTCATGATACTGTAGGCAGGTCCACAGAACTGCGAGCCTAACATGGAGAGAGATATAGAAATTAGATAATGAAGTTGGTTCTGAGAACCGAAAAATTTTAGCGATATTTTTAGAAATTGCGTTTTCGATTGATCGAAACTCATTTCCGAGGTTCTCAGAAAACATTAATGGCTGCTACTTGCTATTGATTCCTATCGTTGATTCTTTTCTCGCGTTTACAATCTGTGTTTTACAGTGTGTCTGTGTGGCAACATGCTCTAGATTACTATGGTAGGGTATAGTTACCTATTTCTACTGAACTCATTTCCTATGCAGAGGTGCGGTACTCCGTGTGTTTGCATGGCAACGCAACATGCTTACATTCCAACCGTCGTCACGCTTCACTAGCTCCTGTGCTCCAGCTCAATGGAGATTTCTCACGAGTCTTGTGAAGTGCCAAGTCGGCCACAAGCTACGTCAGGGCGTCCACTTCTTGGTGGCCGCGTTTACGTTCTTCCGACCAGTTACTCCGTCGGTTCGCCTCGACTTAAAACCCGCGTATCGCAAATGCACCCGAGGATCTTTCTTCACGTATAATGACGTCACACTTCCGCGGGAGTGCAGCAAACTGTCGGTTGTCTGTAAGATTTCGATCGAGCGAGACTTTGAATGATTTACTCTCTTTTGCTATTATGACGCACGAAATGCCAAAGGAAAGCGTGATTCAAAATTCATTTTGCAAAGTGAGCGGCAAACACGTTTGCAGACGCAGCAACGGATTTTGATATCAGCTACAACGTTGCATTTCCGTTGATTGAAAAAGAGCGGCCTGTACGTTCGCGTTGATTTATCAGGAAAGTTCATGCAACACTGAGAGTTCGCCCGACCCCTTCCTTCACGAAACAGGCAATCATATGTTACATGGACGAGATTTAATCACGATGTCCAGAGGAAGGAAAGTACACTGTTTATTTTTGCCCACACACACACACCCACACACACACACACACACACTAATGGTGCATATGCATATCATGCATGCGTGGAAAGCGCCCAACATAGGAATCTATGGCATGACACGTGTTGCCAGGCAGACATACACAAAGGGCACCGCTCCTCTGCGTTAGAAAATGTAAAAAAATGACAAATATAAGCTAAGTGAAAGCAAAAGCCCAACACATGCTCAACACTATAGTAAGCAAAATCGGTGTTGAAGTTGCTGTAGAGTCTAGACGTTAAGGAATAGCAAGAAGTAGGCCAAGAGTTAATGAATGCGGCTACAACCCCGCTCAGAGGTCACAAGCTTTACTAAATAACGGGTTTTGTTTGAGACCGGACGTCGCTCATGATAACATCGTCTGCTGCTTCCTGCCTTTTCTTAGCGAACGACTTTCACCGAAGATGATATTGTTCCATCACAAACGATCGTGTGACGTCACTTCTTTTCAATATTATAGTAGGCGTTTCCACAGTGTGGGAGCCGTGAATTTCCCTGTCACATGCAGAGCCTTCTGATCCGGAGGTCCCGGCTCCGCCGAGAGGTTTTGACTGTCCGCCTGCTGATCGGGACGTCCCGGCTTCGATGCCTGACCGAGTCAAATCAAAGACTATAATATCCGTTCCGTGTCTGCTTGGTTCTCAATATCTGGGACTGCAGAATGTTGTGGTTGTGATCCAGGCTATAAACCAGACTTATCTGTGCGCGACCTTAGTAGGGTTTTCATGTCTCCATAAACGCTAGTAAAAGTACCACGACCGTGCGGAAGGCTATGATAGTGATCTGGGCTATAAATCGGGAATATCAATATCTTGTAGGCCTGCTATGTACGTGTTGACATGGCGTACATGACCTTAATAGGGATGAAAACGCCTTGAATTTAGCACGACAGCAATGGTGATACAGTTACAAAACATTTCGGATCCGGATATTCACATTTTTGAATCCGGAGATCTCTTTTCCAGATACAACAAGCGGAGGAAGATTATTGTCTGCGTCTGATGATAGCCGAGGTGGCCCACGAACCAAGATGACAAGATCCGCTAGACAGCGCGTCAGAGTCGTTCTCATTGTTATGCTAGTGGTTGTCTTGGCAACCTTGATAACCGTCATTGCGATCCTTGCAACTGGCGCAGGTAAGTTGCGAGCGTGGCGAGTGTAGTGAGCGTGATGAGCCGTGCTCGGAAAATTTTAACACTGGAATATGTGAGAGGAATGAGGGCGGGTTACGCCGGGGTGGAGAACTTCCGGAGTTTACCTGAATTTTTCCGAATATTTCCGACGTTGATCCGATTTGTTTCCAAAATTTCCTGGATATTTCCGCAATTTACCGATTTTACTGCGAACCTTTCCGAATTCCCTCCAAATTTCTATAATTTTCCCCGAATATTTCCGAAGTTTACCGAATTTTTCCGAATTTTTCCGAATATATCCAGACTTTCACAATTTGCCCGAATTTGTCCCCGAAATTTCATCCCTTCGTGATACATCACACTTCTACACTCTCTTTCAGCTCAGGCATCCCAACTCCAGCCAACGTTTGAAGACGCCGACAAGTCATCGCCTTTGCTAATCTCCAGCAAACACGCGAGATGCAAGGATGACGTCAACATATCAACAGAGGACACTCACCAAGATTGGCGTCACTACGACAAGAAATCCAGTCACTGGCAGGAAATCCCTAACATCAAACATACCGGATTTGTTTTGATCTCACCCCGGCTCCGGTTAGAAGCCGGATACTCCGGTGTGCTGGTTTCGATGCAGTTGCCAGGCAACAATACCCGGTTCCACGTGATGGCGGTGTCGTCAAATTTCAATCATTCAAGGCCTGCGATTTTGAAATCAGGCGCGAAAAAGTGCGACAGCGTTGCTATTGACGACCGACGGTTCTTCACGGGCGACGAAATCGTGTTCCGAGTCTACGTTTATTACTTGAGTCATTTCCGGTTGCATGATATGAAGTTCACTGTGACCTCACTAACCACGTTCCCACGCTTCCAAAGTTTGACCTTGGATGAACCGGAGACTAAAACGAACCCGAAATTTACGGAGATCCGCGCAGGACAACGGGACCATTGCTCGTTGGAGCTGAGCGGAGGAATTCCGACGTGTAATTGGTGGAATACGGAGGACGGGGACAACGCCGATTTCGTTCCTGACGATTGGTAAGAGTATTATTGTCACCTGTTGCTGTTTTTGCTGCGTATTTCCACAGACTCACAAGATATGCGTACAATACGCGTAGTGGGTTCCTATGAATTTCCTATTGCCGTTCTGCCGCGGAGTGTGACGAATACTTACCTCTCGGGTGTCTTCCACAGTTGCCTGATAACGCAGTAGGTAGCGCCTCAGTAGCTTCTGGATAACAGAGCTTCTACACAGACCAGTTAAAGAGAGTGTTTGTTTTCGTCCGTACATACTCTCTACTACGGATAACATAAGGTTACTAAAGTAGGGTAGTTATGAATACTCGTTCAGTTGGCCGAGTGGGTTAGACTGTCCGCCTTCTGATCGGGAGGTTGCGGGTTTGATTCCCGACCGAGTTAAATCGAAGACTTTAAAATTGGTATCTGTTCCTTCCATGCTTGGCAGTCGGTATCGGGGAAGTGCGGAGAGCCGTGGTTGTAATAGTGATCCGGGCTATAAGTCGGAAGCATTGACACGTGTACCGTGAGCCTCGAGCACACACGCTATTGATGCGCATGCGCACCATGGTAGAATGATGTGTCTATGCATCCAGAACAAGGAAACATCGAAAGAGCCTTTTTGCGTTCCACTAGACGCTGACCCTCAGTCCAGTAGATTATGACGTAACTTTCTGTGTTATTTATGCGTCATAATGCGTTTTCTTTTTGTAGGAATGACTGCATTACAAGAGGAGTCGACTCGCACAGATCGGCGGTCTACTTCCTCGGACTCGAACAGAGTGACGTAAAACACGAGACTCGATCGCTCCTTGTCTCGCCGATAATAAAACGAGAAACGGAAAGTGTACTATTTACTATGTGGTAAGTACGAAGGCCCGACGCGCGCTTCACAAACGATTCCAAACAACGCATGTTAGGACAGAATATTGTAAGCCAGGCACCTTTCGTGACGGATAACGCGAAAGTAGTCAATTAGCAATTAACGGAAATCCCGTAACAAGGATTAAATTATCAGGCCTATAGTAAACAGATATTTAATCCCCGATTAAGTCTAATACGAGATATTTATTCACAGATTAAGTCTGATCCGAGATATTTAATCGCAGATGAAGTCTGGTCCAAGATATTTAATCTCCGATTAAGTCTGGTCCGAGATATTTAATAACCGATTAAGTCTGGTCCGAGATATTTAATCTCCGATCAAAAGTGATCCGAGATATTTAATCGCAGACTAAGTCTGGTCCGAGATATTCAATCGCAGACTAAGTCTAATCCGAGATATCTAATCACATTGTAAGTCTGATCTGAGATATTTAATCGCAGACTAAGTCTGGTACAAGATATTTAATATCCGATTAAGTCTGGTCTGAGATATTCGATTTCTGATTAAATCTGATCCGAGATATTTAATCACAGTTTAAGTCTGATTCGATCGGCAATTAAGTCAACTTCGAAACAATGCTGCATCTCGTGACGCCATCGGTTCAGAGTCGAGATTCAGCGATTAACTCGCGCCAAACGCTGCTGATCTAACCACGTTCTATCCACGTTGGGATACCTTTCCTTCTACTGTAAAGCCAACCTATTCGCAATCGCGTGGGAGGGCCGAGTCAGCTGCTCGATTTCGCTACCCTTTCCGATAATATTTATCCCTCAGAGTCCCTCAAGGCCTTTGCGTCGTGATACGAACCTAATCCAGGTTATGGATCAATCCCTACTAAACACAGGCCACTCTCACTCCCAGGTATATTTACAAGTGTGCAGGCACTACACTGCGAATTCACCGGATTCCAGCAACCCAACCATTCACCCAGAAAGCGTTCGGTGAAGAAACAGTTTTGACATCGATAGTATCACTTACGAAACATCACCAATGGAAATTTCACTCTTTGGAGATACCTTTGCCAGATGACAACCAAGCATACCAGGTACAAGGTTATGTACGCTTAGATAAGGGGTGCGTTAACGCAAAAAGCGCAAACCCGTGAATCGGGTGAATCGGGTGCCTAAATGTACCGTAATTATTGATGTTTCTGTGTTCCTCTCTCTCTTTTTTTCTGCCTCTCTCTCTCTCTCTCTTTCTTTCTCTTCTTCTCACTCTGTCTCGCTCGGTTTCTCTCTCTCGCTTGGTCTCGCTTGGTCTCTCTCTTTCTGTCTCTTCCCTCTCTCTCTCTCTCTCTCTCTCTCGGTCTCTCTCCCGTTCTTGCTCGGTGTCTCTCTCGGTCACGCTTGATCTCTCTCTTTCTCTCTCGCTCTTTCTGTCTCTCTCTGACTCTCGCTTGGTCTCTCTCTCTCATTCTCTCTCGTTCTCATTCTCAGTCTAAAGACGGCTGATTGATATGCTCTGCACGTTAATTACATTGTTGTATTAAAGAGTTAGTGGAGCCGATGGCGGACGATCAATAGATATTGTAAAGAAGATCACCACAGATTTACCTGATGAAGGAGCGGAGCTCCGAAAGCTAGTGAATGTTTTAATTCTCAATAAACTTAGGCTGGACGCTAAATCTGTGGTGATCTTCTTTACTGTAGTATTAGTCAGACCTGCGACGAATTCGCGACTTAGCGACACCTCCGATCCCTGACACTTGTAACACCCTACCAATAACATAGCAATTCAACAACAAATTTTTTTTCTTCCAGATTGTCATTGAAGGGATCCTGACAGCAGGAAACGATTGTACTTCCGATGTTTGCTATCCGGGCAGCAGAAGATTTCCACAATCACCACTCAAGCCTTTCCTCGGACTGGATAGTTTATCTCTGGAACTTCTCTATGAAAAATGCCATCCGCTAAGTAAGACAGCCTTTGACCTACTGGCTGAATAAGTTAGGTTGGCCTTCTTGCCGGTAGACCCCTGGTTCAAACCCCTAGACTGCTTCATACCAAAGATGTTCAAAGTGCGGTATCGGTAGCTTCATCGCTAGACAGCCAGTGCGTTAAGGATAGTGCGAAGGGCTTCGATAGCCTGTTGGCTCCTTCGAGCCTTCCATTATGTACGGCATACCCGTATGATATGCTTATTCACAGGTAAACAGTAGTGTGTGTGTGTGTGTGTGTGTGTCTGTGTCATGTGATACAGTATAGGCTACAATCAGGTCGGGTCTACATTTTATAGTCAGCGTACGTGCGACTGTATTTTCATGCTCGCACGACGTTCACATGCACAAGTAGTTTGTGAGTGAGTCAGTGAAAATGGAGCAAAACCAACAAGAATAACCAGCGTCCTTGCCTTCCCAGCTGAGATAGTTTAAAAGTTTGGTCTAATATCTAATACTTTAATTTTGGTCTATCCTAGACGGAAGTGACATCTTGAACTGCGGTTTCCAAACAAAAACGAACAGCAGGACGATGTGCGAGTGGATTTCAAGCGTCCCAGAAAACACCAGATTCTATGTCGAAAGTGGACAAATTCCTAGAGCTGAGATCGCTGATTGGAGGATTGAAAGCAGCGGTAGGTTTTGTTTCAACTAATCGTGCTACCGCCTTCTTTAGTGGTGGGTTCCAGTAATCATAAAAATTTACTTAAGTAACAAGTCACTGGTGCTACTACCTACATCACTCAAAGCCCTGTGTGTTGAATCACATTTTATTCACAGCCTGGTCACCGCCAGAACACGCAAACCACGTGGTAGGTTCAAGTAATCATAAATAATTTATTTAAGTAGCAAGTAATTTTTAAAATATTACTTAAGTAAGTCAAGTAATTTCAGATAGTAATATGGATGACTAAATGCCTAATTCTTATAATAAATTGTTTGAAAAATTGCTCTTTCGCGGTATTTTTCGCCACGGTTCAATGAGCAAGCAATATTGCTAGTATGACGTCACCAAATTTTGCCAGATTCACATTGGTCACGCAAAGCAAACTGACCGGACCTGACCTCGACCCTAATGTGCATGCGTAAATCTCGATAATTACGTGTTAGACGAGTCCTTGCGCACGCCTCTACTTTCCCACCCCAGAAGCGTCCTCGACTGGCTTCAAACTGTTGCGTCTACCGCGAGTGCTGTCAAACGACTCAGAACACGGTGGTATCATTCAGGCAGTCTCTTCACACGTGGCGTCGTGCTTCCCGCGCGTCTGGTGCAGATGAGAAGAAGACAACCGTAGGCAATGCCATCCATTCCTGTGCAATCAACAAACACCCAGAGGAGTGCAACTATGCATTAATTGATAGTTTAAAATACCATAATTGATGATCAAACTGAAATGTAGACAACAAGTGTTGCACTATTGCCTAATCCCCACGAAGCCGATTACTCCAATAAATTATGTGTTCACCAACGAGGTGCAGTAACAACAACACGAACGAAACTCTTGTCACGTGTGCGTGTGCGGTGAGAGAGATATAATTAGAGAAAGTGTTAAGAACATGGATGAGGCCATGAATCAGTGATTACTGGCGTGGCTGCCCTATCACTTGTACAGACCTATACTCCGACCTCCACTTGTCGTCGACCCAGTCAGCCGTACTTACACTATAAGTCAATGGAATATGGAATCCTCTATGTGTCTTTCCTGTGCATTTACACGTACGCATTCTTTTACAGGTGCAGAAAATAGTCTTCCATACGGAGCGACGAAACAACATCTCAAAGGTCGTGGATTTATTTTATCTTTCGACTCTAGTGGCAAGTATCAGTCGGAAGGAAACGTCCGGACGCCGTTACTTATCGCTTCGGACACCTGCTCATGCAATATGTCGTTCCTGTATCTAATGAGAGGAATCTTCGTAAGTTTGAACGCCATTTGTTGTTATGGCGTTTTAAACCCCACTAAAGCCATGTTCACCCAAGCATGCACCCATTCTCTAAAAGAGGGGGCGTTTCACCCCGAGATGATTCACTATGACGTCACAGCTATAAAAAATTATCAATTTTCATGAACATCGTTTGTTTCCCGGGGAGGGTAGGAGGGTGAGAGGAGAACTCATGGGGAGGCATGTGTGTTTGTGCCGTGGTTCTTCGCGAGCTCACAGGCAACACTGTGCCTAAGCGAACCACGTGGTCGCGGAGGACACTGTGCTCACCCAAACCACGTGGTCGCGGAGAACACTGTGCTTTTGGGAACCATGTGGTCTCGGAGAACACTGTGCTCTCGGGAATCACGTGGTCGCGGAGAACACCGTGATCTCGGGAACCACGTGATCGTGTGGAACACTGTGCAGTACGTCACGTCAATTCTTACGGTTGTGTTTGTTTAAGATTTATGGTGTTAAGGTCCCTACCCTACTATGGTAATGTACGCCAGGTCACTGCTTAGTACGCGTGCCGGGCCGGATCACTGTCACTGTCACAACCCTCGCACGAAGATAACAGGGTTGAAAATTTGTCGTATCCGGATCTCTCTCTCTCTCTCTCTTTTATCCGAATTTTTTTATCAAATTTCAGTCTCCACGAATGCAAGTGAATGTGATCTATGGTAATGACACGCGTGACGAAACACGTGAAAGAGAACCTCAATGGTCACTTTTTGGACATCAAAACCAGGATTGGAGTCTCGCCGTCATAACAATCAACCTGCGAAAAAGTGTTCCGTTTCAGCTTGAAATAAGGTTCATTCTTTGTCTTCTCCACTATCATGCATCATGGACTTTTCCTAGGACTAGACGTCATGACGTCAGGGCGGCCATTGCTTGTAGTGCGCTCATGATTACCAACTACTTTTCTACTTTTATCAAGTCCGAATCCGCTCCTGCTCCGGGTAGTTTCGACTCTTGATCCCATCCGAATCCGTCTGAGACTCCAAATAGCAGAATCCGACTCCTGTTTTCTCGAAAGAAACGGTTAATTAGGCCTAGACAATCCAATGCACCTATCAGAAACTGTAAAGTGCCGTAGGCCTAGATGATGAATATCCTACTCCGGGTCAACTTCGGGTCAAGGGAAAATTTTGAGACTCCGGATACCCTCCGATTACTGCTAAAAAGGCAGGATCCTGGCAGGATCCGTTGACAATTCTGCTGCTTGGTGACCTCCTCGTCCAGTTTCGTGAGACCAATCGCTCAACTAGGCGGCGCACATGAGTGGATCTGCGGTTTGTTCATCTGCATCACACTCGCATGCTGCACGGCGCACTGGACGGGCGCAAGACCCCACTCGCAGAAGGACAACTTGAAGCTTCCAACTCTGTACCCGCTCCGTACATCCTGTTAGCGTGTTAAGAAGGAAGCAATGCAAGCAACGCAATATTGTCACGACTTGATGGAACCAGTCAATTTAGATAGGAAACCCGGCAGTGCAATAAGAGGGACTGTCACGCATGACTGCTGACAGATTTTTCGGGGCGTTTTCGGTCTCTCCAAAAATCTTCGTCTCTCCGTTCAGCCTGTAGTTGTACCGCCACCTAGTGATTGACGGAGTCATCTAACCTTTTCAGAGTCACCGAAATCACCGACGCACAATCGGACATACATTTTGATGACTTGGAATTTGTTGGATGTGGTGAGTCAGCTAAATTTATCAATTTTATGACGTCACAAAGATTCAATTTTTCTTTCAGCTTTGACGAAATATGTGCCGCCATCTTCAACGTAATGTACCGATAAAGAAATCGGGCGATCTTTCTGTTAATGCTTTCTTTGGGCTTCTTCACGGATTTGGTGCGACATACTGTAAGTAGTGGTTGAAAATTGTCACGCCATCGCCATTGTCGGCTGCGACGTCACAATCACCAACGCGTTGACGTCATAAAAGACAGCGAAAATGATACGGAAGACAAATTTCTGCTTTCCTTGGTGAGAAGATGCTACAACGCACAATTTTTCTGTCAAACTCACAGGACGAAGATTTTAAGTTCGATGTGTAAATGAATTGATTTTTGAGAAATTTCTACCCATCAGACTCGTTTCTAGACAAACGGCAGTTCGTTTCCTTTCGTGCGTTTTGGCGATTGCGTCACAATGGCTGAAATTGGCCGTTTCATGATTTAAATCTTTAATTCGTAACCGCACGTACAACCCACGGTAATGCGATTATTACGTTATAAACGCTACCTTACATTTTAGTGATTCGCGCTATCCCAATCAACTACCTATTACATCATAATCAGCTTGTAAATTTCCAATTACCATCAGAATTTCATTATTTTTATTTTTTATTTCCCTCACTCTTTTCCGCCTTCGTGGCCCACCCATCCCCCACTCTGTCATGCCGCAGCCCGAAACCCCGAATCGCCTATTTTGTTTAGCAATGCTTACATCATAATGACGTCACGCCAGGCTATACGTTATAGCGACGTCAATTTCCTGCCCCATCTTCATTCTGTGCTGTCGCTGTCTACAGTCCGCATAATCTATTACGCTGAGCAAAGCTTACGTCACAGCGACGTCATGCGTCAAATGATTGGGTTATGTTTAAAGTCTAACTGCAGGAATCACAATTTTTCAGTAAAACACCATTTTTTACTATGTTTTTTACTGTAAGGAGTAATTTTTTTCCAAGTTTTTCTTTCGATTTGCTGACTATTTTTATTCGTAACTTTGTAAATATTTTTTCTGTTTCCATTGTGACGTCACACCGTTTTTTGCTTCCGTCGTCTTCCACAAATTGTGACGTCGATCAGATTTGATGCCTTTTTACTCGGTTTCAATTGTTCTTAAAAAAAAAGGCCGAGTCTTTGTGACGTCATACTTCGGTGAAATTGGGTCGCGAATATTATGTTTACGTTAATCAACCCGTTTCAATACACGGTCGTTTTCTTCTGCTGCCAACTTGCGTATTTTAGAAGGACGTTTTTAGTAGCCTACCTACATCACATGTCAATACCTGCAGGCCTGCCTTACTCGAAACGGTCTAAACGGTCTAATCAGAAGTCAAGACTGGTGTCGAGAGAGGCGCCGTGATTCGGCGAACTAAACGTAGTTCGCGAGTTATCGGCTTTTCTCTCCTATATCGCCATCAGGCGATGCACAAATTTTCAGATTTTACGGCGGCAGGTAACGCTACAGATTTATTGTGATCCACCCGGAAGTGACGTGGGGATCCATTTATTTTCACCTATTCCAATAAATTGAACTGGACGTTAAATCTATGGTGACTTACTAAATCTATTAATATTCGATTAGACATTAGTGAAATTATGGTATTTAGAAACATTAGTCACAGAGCCTATCCGAAGAAGCATACGTTCCGGATATTAAGTGTTGTATCCGGTTGTTGAGGACGGACTCGGCGAAGTAAATCGGCGGCTCAGTTGCCTGCAGATTGTGTTCCACGGATGCCGGCGGTTCCTGTTTGTGGCCTAGGGCCTAGTCTTTGGTGAAAGATCGTGGGAAGTATCCGTTAGTCGGTTCAGAGGTAGTAGAGTATTCTGCAGATGCCGTAACATGCTATGCTACATGAAACTGTGTGCGAAAGCTCGCCGGACAAGGCCACTTTGCTATGCTACCGTAGATATATATAATATATGGTGATTTGTGGAAGGGATATTACAAGGCAGTCTGTCTCAGGCAGAGGATTCGGATTACAGTAATTTAGAAAATCGCCTATTTCGCGATTTGCGCTGTTTTGGAGCTTGCTGTTTGCGTTTTCGAGACCTGCCAATCTTATTTGTAATTTCTCAAACTCTGGTGAACTCCCTTCCCTTCTTTGTCAGATACACCTCCTTCAGTTGTCAGCTGCAGACCTTGTTTACTACAAGAAGTTGTCGGAGAACTTTTAGTCGGGGCTCTGTTCGCTCACTGATCGAGAACTCCCTACAAACCGTACCGTAACCTTTTCAGTAACTCCTTTGAACTACTGTAAACACCACAGAAATCGAAATGAGTTAGCGGCAACACTAAACAAGCCTACGGACGCCCGGAGCCAAAGCAATCAATTTACAAATGTTGTGTTTTTTTAGTTTTAGAGTCCGTAGTCCTGTTCTGTTGCATTTGACGTTGTTGTTCGTTTCATTTGGATCTAGTCAATTTTATGGATAATTGTCGGACATGAGTAGGATTTATGAAAACGCAGTAAATGAAGAATTGATGGAAAGAAATTACAATGCTTTACCGAGGGTGAGTTATAAATTATTAACCCTTAATTTTACTGCAGTCTTGATTTCATGTCCAGCGTTCATGAGATAGGCCTGGTAGATTTACTACAGTATCGCAAGTACCGCAAGTACCGCAAGTATCAAGGCGCTAGTATCGCAAGTACCGCAAGTATCAAGGCGCTAGTATCGCAAGTACCGCAAGTATCAAGGCGCTAGTACGCAAGTACATTACTACGCTAGTACCGCAAGTAGTAAGGCGCTAGTACCGCAAGTATCAAGGCGCTAGTACCGCAAGTAACAACTCGCTAGTACCGCAGTAGCCAGGGGCAGTAGATATCAAGGCGCTAGACCGCAAGTATGGAAGGAAATGTTACTGAAGCATGGTAAATAAAAAGCACTTTGATACTTGCGGTACTAGCGTTGTAATGATACTAGCGGTACTAGCTCCTCCATACTTGCGGTACTATCGCTTTGTACTTGCGGTACTAGCGTAGTAATGATACTTGGTACTAGCGCCTTTTTGGACTAGCGTGTATGTTCTAGCGCCTTGCTACTTGCGGTACTAGCGTAGTAATGTTACTTGCGGTACTAGCGCCTTGATACTTGCGGTACTAGCGCCTTGCTACTTGCGGTACTATGCGTAGTAATGTTACTTGCGGTACTAGCTCCTCCATACTTGCGGTACTATCGCTTTGCTACTTGCGGTACTAGCGTAGTAATGATACTTGCGATACTAGCGCCTTGATACTTGCGGTACTTGCGGTACTTGCGATACTTGCGATACTGTAGTAAATCTACCAGGCCATGAGATATGTTTGACTCTCCATTCCGCACATGTCCATGATCAATTCGCTGCAGCCCAGTCGTTTTTCCTTCTGTGTTGATCAATTTGCCTGTAAATGACTGTCTGTCTGTACGAATTCTTGTTGCGTTTGGCATTGCTTGTTGTGTTCTTTAGAGTCGTCACTGCTTGGTGGCATCATCCAGGTTCTTAAGACCGGTCACTCCACTGGGTGGCCTGTACATTGTAAAGGAATGGTCAAGATGGTCTGTGGCTTGCTCCTCTGCACCACCCTTGAGACAGACGCCATTAACAGGCAGGCCACGAAGCCTCAAAAAGTGGCGCTGAATGTCGGACCATCTAGAAATCTAGGAGTCGCCCCAACTTAGACAGGGCTTTGCTATCTCGTCACGTCGTTCACTCTACGTTAATCACACTAATAACCGGGCCATGATAACCTTATCAGTAAGAGTAATTTTCACGACTCCTCGTTCCACCATTTCGTATTAGCCCATTCTCCGGTGTTGCGGTGACGCTAGTTAAACAAACTTACAACACGAAGCACTCAAACCGAAACGAGATTTTCAAATTGAGATCTACAGCACCACCTAGTGTTTGATACTTTCTGTTTGTATCTGAAACACTTTTGTACACCATATTATACGCTCAACTTGACGTGCTAATAAATGTTATGAGAGGTATTTTATAGTTAATCCATAATCTGTGATGATGTCATAGTGGGATGAAGGGTTACTGATTCCCGTACACCGACACCGTAAGGTGCCGATAATATCTGCCGTACTTGGAGATCTGATAAAAATTAACGTTGAACTTGACGTGCAGAGTGAGAGAAGTCTCCAGCTACTTGTTGTGTGATGACATAATCAGACTTCAGCCTACTGATTTGCCTAAAGTGCCATCACCGTGAGCTGACTATAGATTATAATTGATAGTAATAAATATAATAAGTCACCACAGATTTAACGTCCAGTCCAGTTTATTGGAATATAATACATCAGATGATGAAGGAGCAGAGCTCCGAAAGCTTGTGCGTTATATACCAATAAACTGGACTGGACGTTAAATCTGCGGTGACTTATTATATTTATTACTATTTGAATCGTCCGCCATCGGCTCCACTATTTTTCATAATATATAAACCAATACAAGAGGATTAGCCGATAAAAAGTAACGTTGAACTTGACATATTGATATGATGAGATCATAGGAAACGTTCGTCTAGCCATCGTACTATCATAGTTTGGGTCAGATTAAAAATATTATACACCGGTAAGCAGTAATTATCTTGGCCACAACGTAGCGAAATTTCCATAGCAACCTCATTTCTAATAATACCGTACCAGGTCAAGGAGGTCTTATATGACTATATTTTGATTATACTACATTAGACAGCATTCATGCCATGACAATGAGGCACTTATAAATTTTTGTGGTTTTCACGGAGGAAATTGAATTATATATTTACTAAAGATATAAAATTGTTCGTTGCGGTTTGGCGTGTTTTCTCCGGATCATTTTGACATTTTTTTTAATTAATGAGGTCATTCACTTAGTTAATTGTCATGAATTTGTAATTGTCTCATCATAAGTTAGCCTATTAAACAATGGATTTGATATAATTTTCCGAATAATTGAACCCTCATTCGGTCACTTCCAGGTCACGGAGTCGTGATGTGTTTCAGCAATTGTTCGGTGAAGTTGATTTTTGCAATTAAGTTGTTGCTTTCACCCAAAAATAGTCTTTCGTAATCGAAAAACTATTTTTTTGTAGTTCACCAGCGATTTTTTCTTTTCGTTTTCGATCGGTTTATTCCGGATTGCGGTGCAGCTTGACCGATATATACCGAGCATTTCTCGTTGACTTAGTCAGTTAGTGAGTCCTTCACAGAATGCGCAGTATTTTTGTGGTTCGCAGAAAATTTACAAGCAAAGACTGTTCGTTATTCCGAGGTCTGCGGATTGGTATGGGTTTTGTTGTTCAAAATTATTTGAAGATTTATGATTTGTTCTGGAGTTAAGTCGGTACCTTCGATTTTTCTATTGAAATTCTCTGACTTGATAGACTAAACAGGGCTGACAATTAAAAAACTCAACCAAAAAAATAACCCAATTAAAAAAACCCACATTTTTGTGGTTTTTTACTAAAGTGAAGTGAAGAAGCAGTATTCATTTCTAGTCTACCACGGGATTAACTTTGAATAAATTCTAAATGATTACAAGCTTTTTTAATGAACTATATAATATATATATACTCATTCTACCTGTCAGAATCAGTTCAAGTACCTGTACCAAAGAGGTACTCCGCATTTTATGTCAGATTTGTCATGTTTCTGCCCGTCTCTGACTCATCGTTTCTTTTGGCAAGTGTGACCTCTATTAGGTAATAGCTATTAAATCAAGGTCCTCGTAACTCGACAGATTTCGCAAACGGAAGCGTATCGAGGTATACCATTCGGTCATGGATAGCACACACGACGAAGCCTAATCTCAGAATTTTCCGCCAGAGCGATAAGCTAAATGCACTATATTATCAGAACATTTTGCTTATCTGTTGATGTGTTGTATTATATTTGGTTTTTCATGCCCCTGTTGTTTGACATTAGGAGTTAATAAGCAGAGGTTCTATTGTTAAGTTAGTAGGCTATAGGGGATAACATAAAACCAAAGAAAAACCCAGGTGGGGGTGATCAGTGGGGCCCCCAGGTCTGAGGCACAACCAACTTCAGATTCAAATCAGTAATAAGTGGCTGGGAATGCCCCTGAATTGGCCAAGTTCTACATTTTTAACATGGGCTTGCAATCTTGAGTCACATATCTGTAACAGGAGACTCGGAATCCTTCTGAGCATTAAAGGGTCCGATATTGTTAGCATAGGACTGCAACTTGAGTCACAAATTACTATAAGCAAGCTTAGCGTATTCTAAGTAGTCTTCCCATAATATTTTCCAAAGAATCCTATTCAGGAAGTTTAATATTTCCCTACTTTTTGAGTGAAAAATTGTCGTATTTTGCTAGACACGACAAGAATGCAATTTGCAACCGTGCTATGGTTATGTGACGGTATTGATGCCAAAACATGAAGGAATGATTTGATGAAAATTATTAAATGCAAAATTATGGAAATATTTCTTTCAAAGCATGCACAACTTCCTAATGACTTGTAATGACTCGTAAATCTCTACCTACCTACCGATCAAAAACTGATCAAAAACTTAAAATTCCGATAAAGTTGAAATAAAAATGCTTTAGCCAACATTCAAATAAGGTCATCATCTTAACATTCAAGGAATTCCATCCATTTGAGGTTTGCTAAATTGTGATCCTTTCCATATTTCTCCGATGAAGGAGTGGAGCTCTGTGAAAGCTTGTGAATGTTATATATAATTCTCAATAAACCAAGGCTAGACGTTAAATCTGTAGTGAATCAATCCTCTTTACACGATATGTCTGTTGATCGTCCACCATGGGCTCCACTATATTTTTACTCAAGTTGCTTAATACAGAAACAAGTCTGAACATTGAGTCTGTGGTGAATCTTCTTTACGATATCTGTCGATTTTGCGCCATTTATTCAAAATCAAGCTGCAACTGAAATATCGGCCTAAATGACAATGGAGATTTGGCGCGATCACGGAACGTTCATTTGCCAAACTTTCTATATTGGTGAAGGAGTAATTCTATCCTTGGTAGTCCCCATGCTTGGCGTTAATTATTTTCATAAAGCAGGCAGGCAAGGCAAGGCAGCAGGCTTGCCTAAAAATGCTTATAATATTCCCCTCTCTCTCTCTGTTACCTCCGGAAGAGAGAAAACTTGTTGCATTTTTTTCTGTTTTTCGTCCATTTTAAAGTCAAATTTATTGATTATGACACCACAATCAAGTCTGCAATCTTCTTGGATTACTTCATAATGAGAAACGTGATGCTAATTTGCATATAATTTGCATAATGTCTCTGCATGCAGCACATTTGCATTTTGCTGAAAGTTGTGAATTTCCTGACTCTTTCAATATTGCTATGACATCATCGATTCATGAATGCCGTTTAGTCAGGATACATTGTTTTTATTAACACACGCAGCTGTGATTGTCTTGTCATAATCAAGGGTCGAATGTTATGAAATATTTTGAACTGTAGTTTTTAAATTAACCATGAAAATTGGAAAGTTGGCACTTTTAGATAGAGAGTATATGGTTATATTTCATACGTGTTAGCCATACCCATAAACTAAACTCTGACTTTAGGGAAGGCGTCTCCCCGGGTTTTTCAACTAAACAGGAAATTTGACAGAACTTGAAACCTTTAACCGTGGATTGACAACGTTGAAATAGTATACCACGATTCGCCCTCGACGCGCCCTTTGTTACGTGCTCTCTCTTGCAAAGGCGCTTTATTAGGAAAGGAAAGGACACTGTTTATATTTGTCCATACCGGGTATTTGATTTTTGGTGCATTTACACACACACACACACTGATGCATGAAGTGCATGTGCAGCCTGGACAAGGAGACGCCGAAGGAGCCGGAAGGCTATCGAAGTCAAGCGAGAACTTGGCAAATATAGTGCTCACGGGGAACACTTATCACCATGTGCTCATGGGGAACACTGCAATCACGGGACCATGTGCTCATGGGGAACACTGTGTTCACAGGAACCACATGCTCATGGGAAACACTGCTCACATGGAGCAATGTGCTCATGGGGAGCCACATGCTTAAGTAGAATATATATATCATTTTTCAACGACCGTAATTATTATATTTGCATGACTTTAAGCTTTTGAAAGCCACCAAACATGGATGCCTAACAGCTTGGTCAGTCACCAGGCAGTCGGCCATCTACCATACATGATACCTGTACTGTAATTATGGAGTGTATAATTTCAAGTCACCGTAATGATTATTATATTTGCATGAGTTCTTAGATTTCAGCGATTGTTTCCTTGAAGGAAGAAGATTGTCTTTTGTTCTAAATCAAAATACCTTTTTTAAGTTTATCGCAAGACGTCACACAGATTCAATTTCAGGAAACGCCGAGGTTGACTCTGGTGAAGTTAAGATGTCCAAGCAGTTAGGAGAGAGGTCGGATAGGAGACGGTAGGACAGAATCTAGTAAGGTTATTTGCAATGAAATCTGTATGCTCTGGGCTGTTGTTATGGCATTTTTCTACTACTAAGGTTGTAATACGGCAGGTCAATGCTTCACAGTACGGTACCAATGCGGTATCGATATTTCCAATAGCCTGGTTCACAACCACAACGCTAGGCCAATGTTTATAAAAGGCCTAAACGTGAAATTTGCACGCAGCGTAGAGGACAGATAGTGGATCTGGAGAGAGAGACATAGCCTACCGAAAGCTATGCATGCATTTAGGTACGGTTGTCTGATAATATCAAGAGCAGCACAGCTGCGTACTGCAAATTTCCACCAGCGACAAATTAGTATCGGAGGATCTGTACCGGAGCCAGTTGATTGTCAGTGGGCTCGTGGCTACTAAGTCGTATTGACTGCAATCCTTCAATGTCTTCCTTTAAATTCCGACTTTTACATACCGACCTGTCAAATTTTATTAAGGGGTATTAACGACCGCATTCGGTCCATCCTCTTCTTACTGGCCTTTTTGTTCTCTGTCTGTATGCTTAAATGTGCGAGCCGCTCGGCTGGTGAATAAATATACAATACAATGTAGGTAAAAAGTCCTCGCCTTGGCCACACACAACACACACACACACTACAGAACTGAAATTAAAGAAGATATTAACTGTATCGTAATAGCCATGCTCCTTCAGAGCACACGAGCAGTTTGTGAATTCTCAAGTCGCCTGTCAATCAATGTATTCGCTGTAGCGAGTAACCATGCCGAGTTCGGTGCTGGCGTTCTCTTCTCATGCTACACTGCCAAAGTCAATGAAAAAGAATTTCCATTGTGGTTTACGTTTCGAGAACCTCGCTCTTTGATTTTCAATCAATTTAAGATGTATCATAATAGATTCTTTTCTCCTTACTATCTACCATTAATGGTATCATTGATTGTCATGTCACGATGTGGATTGTGATGAGATAATGAAACTTTGGGCATTATACATGACATGAAATCGTTTTTTTTTTCTGACGGCACAAAAATATGCAGACGTGCCTTCATGTACCTGGTGTTCTTGCTTCATATGTTTAATAATCCACGAACTTTTGTAAGGATTAGGTTGACAATTATTCGATTTCAGTTGCAAGTTACGTTTTATGCAGGAAATAGAGATGATTGACATCCTGTCATTACCAACTCAAAACTGGGACTGCCTAATAGGCCTAATAACTAATTTGTTGGCAGTCGTATTCGAAGGAGTAATTTGTGAAGAGTGTCACAGGCTAGTGGAGCCGATGGCGGACGATCAATAGGTATTGTAAAAAAAGATCACCACAGATTTAACGTCCAGTCTTAGTTTATTGAGAATTATCACATTCACAAGCTTTCGGAACTCCGTTCCTTCAACAGGTGGAGGAACTCAGTGCAGGTTATTTGCCACAGGAAATCAACAGCTGTATGCCAGGTAGCGACTGATTCAAACTGCTGTATCGTTATCTCTCTATCAGCTCTGTAGTTTAGTGGCAAGGCCATCAATCTCCTCAAGGTGACTCGAATGCCCGACAGCCTCTTCCGCCATATTTAGTCTACCGGTATCTATGAGACCGTAGGCCGACCATGAAACCGACAGATTGTGTAAATGCAGTAGTGTCACCGATAGAATTTGAATTCCAAAATATTTTTTATAGCTCAAGATAGCTTACTCTAGACCAGGGATCGATATAACATAGCCTCCATGTTCTTCAGCCCTGAAAGATATATCTTTACGCACCAGCTGTACGGTTCACATGTTACAGATCTGCAGACAAATAGAAAAAGAGCCGTGGGAAAGAGAATGCGGCTGCGTGACACTCCCACAGTCCCACCTTAATATTGTGACGTGGTAGCAACCTTCTGGTAGTAGGATATCCGCTAGGGATAGATAGAACTTGAAGCTTAGTAAAGCTTACTTCTAAAATTTGTATTTTTACGTGCAAATAGGCATGATACATTGAGTACTGGTACTTATTCCTATACACTAAATTTGAATTAGATCTATTCTGTGTGGGCTGGTGGCTGACCATTACAAATTACATATATATATATGATATAGCAATATGACCGGGCCCATACTGTACCACTGAATACCCTAGGCCTAATTAAAGAAAGCAGGTGATGTTGACCTGCTGGTAATACTAGAATTTTTGGTGTTTTTACTGTAAATATTTTCGGAGAAAAATTATGTTTCTTTAGAGGTGAAAATTGGGCCCCCACATGGTCTGCCCAGGTTGTGGGGTTTAAGGCGCTCTAGCTACGGCTCTGACTGTGGGCTGGTCATTATAAATTACATATATATTGTAAAGATGTAAGGATGTTACTTACATCTGTGGTGAATTCTGCCATCGACTCCACTACACTCTTCAATATATATGTAGCAACATGACCGAGCCCGTACTGTAAGTGTTATAGCCGCGACAAGATTTGTTCTACATAAAGCTACTTCACCTACTTATTCAAGCCAAACTGTATTTGAACCCGCATTTTTTTGTGAAATGTCTGTCAGAGAGATTGGAAAAATATATCTATATCTATCTATATCTATCTATATCTATATCTATATCTATCTATAGGTCTGATTCTCCTCCGTTGCATAGCAATATAACCAATATAAGTGCCTCTATTGTGATTTGTGATTTATAACAAAGGATGTTTTATAGAAACGAAAGTAATTTGGCTAACTGATGAAAAATAACGTTTTGATATTACTAGTTAGCGGCCTAGACTTCAGCCCGACCTGTCTCAGTGATTGCCGAGTAAACAGTGCAGCCTACTGTGTGTGTTCAACGACAATTAAAAAATTGTTAGCTAGGCCTTCAGACTGTCAACATAGTTTTCATTGGCCATTAAAGTTGCAAAGTTTATCGAATGGTTTCACGATCCACCTTCTGATCAAGAGGTTTGGCTGTTTGCCTTGTGATCTGGAGATTCCAACATCAATTTCTGACCGAGTCAAACCATAGACTTTTAAATCAGTACCGATATCCATTCCTTCCCTGCTTGACACAGTTAGTATTCGGAGAGGGTTGTGGTTGGGACTTGTGGTCCGGGCTATAAAGCGGAAGTAGCGACACATGTACTGACCATTGACATGATCTGTATTACCACAGTTGGGTTGGAAACACAACTAAAAACAACAATATGTTTGGAAGCCTTGTCGGGGAGTGGCATATAATTTTGACATATGCTCCGCCTTTTTAATGATTGGCATATTTATCAAGATTAAGATAAACGATACCACCGATAAAATAATTGACACAAGTTGCCAAAACTTTGTGTTTTTCTCGAGAAGCCATAACACTTACGTTATTTAGCCCCGGGCTCAATGTCTGTTTCGAACAGAATCGAAAGCTTATTAGTGATAACTCATGATGTGAATTCGGTCGCGTCACCTCGGCCTCGTGTTTTTGTGCTTGAAGTGGTTTTCGGTGTGAGACGTTCCACAGTGTTGTATTGGAAGAGTGGATTTTGGTTAGTTTTTAGATTGGATATATACTTAAAGGAGGTTATATCGAAGAATATAGTGGAGCCGATGGTCAGTTGATTGATAGATATTGAAAAGATTTAAGGTCCAGCCTCGTCGAGATCGCCTACAAAATACATTATGGTCAAACACTAGGTGGTACTATATACCTTGATTTCAAATAAAGAACGTAAACTAGAAAATTGTTAAGCGCTAGGTGGTGGTAGAGAGCTCAATTTGAATTTACCTTGAAATCGATTCTGACGATTTTCAAATGAACTTGCCCATTCCTACTGTTAACGATTTGTGAATGTTTGGTAGCCTTCAGAACATAGGAAAATTGATATTATTGCTACCAAACTACAAGAAGATCAAAAAGATCAAAGATCTAAAACTCTGGTAAGTTTTTTTAAATTATTCACAAAATCAATACGCAGACAGACAGAGTTCTAGTCTATATATGAAAATTTGAGGTAATACTAGAATTTGTGGTGTTTTTACTGTAAATATCTATTTTCGAAGAAAAATTATGCTTCTTTAGAGGTGAAAATTGGGTCCCATGATTGTCTGCCCCTTTGGGGTTTAAGGGGCTCTAGTTACGGCTCTGACTGTGGGCTGGTCATTAGAAATTAATTAATTAATCTGGATATGGAAAGAAAGGAGTCGTAACGAATTCTATTTTTTGATTCTTCAAGTTACGCCCAGCAAAACACGATAAGAGTTCATAGCACATGAACAGACAGACAGACAGACAGACAGCGTGGGCTGCATAATTATGAAAATGAAGCATCGGCACGGTGTAGGGCGTGACGAAATCAAATACATTTTTCTGTTGTTCAGGGATCCCCGCAAAAAGACGAAGTTCGACAACAATTGTTTAATTCAATAGGTGTCAAAGGTCATCCTGGTGAGACTGCCGACGAACTATATTTTAATCGAACATAATTTAACAGCCGAGGATTTTAGCGTTTTGAAGATCCAATTTTGGGTGGCCCCAGATGATGGGCCAAACCAACCCTCTGTCTGGTCTGTCATGCCACACAATATTAACCCTCTGCTGTCCTCAGTAACTGCGATAATGAAGCCCATTCTTAACCCTCTACTGTCCTCAGTGACCGCAATAATAAAGCCCATTCTTAACCCTCTACCGTCCTCAGTGACCGCCATAATAAAGCCCAATCCAATTACAGTTTCTTTCATTTTTTGACAGCAACAACAAATTTGGAACACCGTGATTTAATCCAATCAGATTTCTCCACTAGAGGTCACAATATGTTACAATTCAACATCCAGCATCGAGTGTTCAGCAGACGGAGGCCGTCAGAGGAAGAGGTTCATGCATTTAAGATTTATATTTGATTAAAAATCTCGTAGATAGAGATGGGCAGATCGAATCATTTTTTAATTCGAATATGAATCGAATTGTCAAATTAGCCCTTTTCATAAACAAAACAAAAAAAGGAAAAAATGAGTGGAGAGCTTTGAGAAGAGGCCGAGAAAGAAATGTGAGAGAGAATGAGGAAGTGAGCGTCGCAGAAAAGAGTTTTTACCTAAAAGATTGGACGTCCGCTAGGTGGCGGTAGTAAGCCCGATTCGGAATTTGCGGTCGAATCGAACACTTGCGAGTTGAATCGATTCCGAATATTCGATTCGAGTTGCCCATCCCTACTCGTAGAGAGATTTTATCACAAATTTAACGTCCAGTATTGGTTTATTTAGAATTAGACCATTCGCAAGTTTGTGAGCTCCGCTCCTTCAGCCGAAGCCTTAGTTTACTGAGGAAGGAGCGGATCTTCCGAATATTTGTGTACGTTATGAATTCTCAATAAACTAAGACTGGACGTTAAATCTGTGAATCTTCTTTTATAATATCTATTGAGATCGTCTGCCATCAGCTACACTATATTCTTACTTAAGTAGGGTAATAATTCTCAATAAACCAAGCCTGTATGTTAAATCTGTGGTGAATCTACATTATAATATCTATTGATCGTCTGTGATCGACTCCACTATATTCTTACTTAAGAAGGGAAGTAGTAAGAACTTGACATTCATTTTCAGTATCTTCAAGGACGGTCGAGGTCTCCCGCTTCATCATATCCGGTAGAAATCCAGCATCCAATGTCACAGGTAAACTACTTGATACCGGTACTGAAAATTTATTGAATAAATTTCCAGATGTAAGACATTGCTTTGTTCTACACCCAAATTTGAAGCAGCCATATTGGGCTTATAAAAAAAATCAATTCACCGTAAATAATATATTATGATTTATAAACTCCATTGCCTTGAGCTGCTACTTTTTTCCAACTGACGAGAGTCCTACAGCTTGGGATGGGTGTCTCTATTTTAGCGTGTACATAGGGAACACTGCTCCCAGAAGTCTCAAGAGAAATTAGCGTGTACATGGGGAACACTGCTCCCCGAAGTCTCTAGAGAAATTAGCGTGTACATGGGGAACACTGCTCCCCAAAGACTCAAGAGAAATTGGCGTGTACATGGGGAACACTGCTCCCCGAAGTCTCTAGAGAAATTAGCGTGTACATGGGGAACACTTCTCCCCGAAGACTCAAGAGAAATTAGCGTGTACATGGGGAACACTTCTCCCGGAAGTCTCAAGAGAAATTAGCGGTACATGGGGAACACTGCTCCCGAAGTCTCAAGAGAAATTAGCGTGTACATGGGGAATACTGCTCCCGAAAGTCTCAAGAGAAATTAGCGTGTACATGGGGAACACTGCTCCCCGGTGTCAATAGAAATATTGTTCGCCATAAGTGGTGTAATTATATGACTATCGCAAACTCCCTCGTCAATATGGTCTGTCGTTCAGCGGCACCTTGAAGTTCTTTTTCGAAAATACAGTAGTTGGAATAGGTGACGCCATCGTAATAGTCGGAATAGCATGGCAAGAAATAGCCTCGTATTTCTGCTGTCTAAGCAGGTTGTTGACAATATTTCAATTTATTTTTTCAGTCATTTTCCCCGGAGCATCAAACCGATTACGAAGAAAATTCAAAAAATCGAAGACGATACGTAAGTTTAGCATCTCATGCGTACCACACATATTTAGGCATTGTTGTTATCTCCTGCTGTTTGGTGGCTCCCTCGCACCAGTCACTCCATTGGATGGTTTGCGAAGGGCGCGGGGATGGATGACATCGTCTACGGTTTGCTCTTCTGCACCATTTGTGAAGCGACGACTTGGAGGAGTTCGGCGTAATAATTTTTCTAAAACCGCGGCTGGCGGGCCGTATTCTTGTAATAACTAATTCGAATGCCGGTCGACTTTCAGTGGCCGTAGGCTGTCGGCGCCTGATCTCATGCGTACCAGGCATATTTTGATTCGCCTTTCACTGTTTAGGAAGACGAAGCTTCTGAGCTCGAAGATCTCGAACACTTTGCGAAAGATTTCAAACAGAAACGGATCAAAATGGGATTCACTCAGGTACATAATCTACGTGTACAATCGACCTTTGACCTCTCCTCCTATTGGTCACATGAATCCGATCAATGAACCGGAAATTCTCGACACTAGATCATTGCTTTTCTCTCATATTAATGCGAGAGAGCCGAGTTCTAGTCCTGGTCACGTGTGTCTGTCTTTGTGACGTCATAGCTACTCTTTTTCAGGGGGATGTTGGGATCGCGATGGGAAAATTTTACGGAAACGATTTCAGCCAAACAACAATATCAAGGTTCGAAGCCTTAAATCTCAGGTAACTCAAAATATTACTGGTACACTCGGGTAGGCTAGGAAATCAGGAATAGTTGAGTATTCCACCTATAACATGACGGGGACCTAATGCGGATAGGCCTGCCCGGTAATGTATGAAGGTGAACAGTTTTTGTTGAATATCCGCCATAAATGTTGGTGTTGTCACAAATTATTAATCCTCGGCACCCTGACTGGTACATACGCGAAAAGGGCTGGTCGGTTGAGGATTTGTTTCATATATCCTACTCACCATAAATGTTAGTATTGTCACGATTAATATGATTTCAAAATATTGACCATTTGTGTGCCCGAGGATGAACATCAACACAGACCTGTGCTGAAAAAGAATGCATGTTGATAAAGTGTTAACTGAGGGCCTTCAGAACGTGCGAAGGCGACTGCTCTCGCCTAGGTAATTTAGGGCCTCCTTTGCTCTGGACTTGTGGACTTCGTTGGTACTATTGACATGCGGTTGACCCCCCAGATATCCTGCCATTCCCTGAATCCATTTGCTCCACGTGTTCTGGCTGTCTAGGAGTGGGTCAGGATTGACAATTTAGAAGCAAACTTGCTTATCTGACAACCTCAGTAAAATTCTTTTGTTTGGTCACAGTGTGAAAAATATGTGTAAATTGAAACCACTTCTCGAACGATGGCTTGTCGATGTCGATCGAGCGATCGCGACGGGAGATCGAGGAGAAGGTGAGACCTAGTTTTAGACGTTACTCTCTCTCTCTCTCTCCCAGCCATGAGGAGAAGGTGAGACCTAGTTTTAGATGCTACTCTCTTCTCTCTCCCGCCCATGACAATATCTTGTTCTCCCTGTCTGCTCTTGCAGGCGACGTCAGCTTGAAACTTTTAGTAACAGACAACGTGCCGTAGTCCATTTATCCAGTGTAGTCTTGACTCCATTGCTAGAGACTCTCGTTCTCGCTGGCTTTTCGAGGCAACGTTGGGTAGAACTGTTTATAAATGCCAGTGCAAAGACAAAAATGAGAAACGTCGTCCTTCCACAGCCCGTCGTTATGAGCAAACTATTTCCAGGTCGCATGTCTCTCAGTCCGCCAGTTCTCCCGATGCCGTTGCAACAAGGAGGGCCGAGAAAAAGGAAAAAAAGGACCAGTATCCCGACCGAGGGAAAGTCCCGATTAGAGGACGCTTTCGGGAAGGTAAGATCGATTTTGGGTTTTTCCACATTACTGTGACATCCTTCAGCAGTCCACCAATATTAACTACCAATGTTTTTGGCTTGACTGGGTTACACCTGGGACTTCGACCTTCTATACTCAGAGTATAACCTTTCTGTGTGACGCTTAATAGTTAATACTGCATCGGTGCGTCTGTAAAAATCCAACCTTCCACACACCCTTGATACTGACTGCCAATCAGAGATATTTACTAATTTTAAAAGTCTTTCGATTTGACTCAGTCGGGAACCTTCCGATCAGAAGGCAGGTCGAAGGTCAAACCCTCAACCACTGAGCACAGCCCTCGGGAAGCTTTTTTGTTACTAGAGCTCTTTGGTTTCAGTCGGTTAGCAATTGAGACTGGGACCTTTCGAATAGTGCACTCGGCCACATGAGTAGCTGAAGAAGTGTGATTGAACAACCCTTGCCTGTTTAGAATCCGAAACCAACTTCGGAAGAAATCTGTAAATTCTCGGAAGATTTAAAAATGGATCGCGAAGTCATTCGAGTTTGGTTCTGTAATCGTCGTCAGAAACAGAAGAGAATTGCGACGCAACAGCAACATTATCTCGGAGATGTAAGTCTCTCACATACACTATTATGAATCTCACATTTAATCACACCACACCCCACTTTTCCATTCACCGAATAATGTGTTACGACATTAACACGGGTTCATATTCATACAAATTTGCGCTTTGATGCGGTTTTGAGATCGGCATAATTAGCTCACATACCATTGCGGCTTGCAGCGTGACCAATTTTATTGCGAGACAACGGAATTTTGTAAGAATAACAATGCCCTGCTTGATCTTGCTACTGTTATCCATGAGCTAAAAGCATATGACGTCATCGTGCACCCCCCCCCTCGGAAATTGAAAGCTGGTTGTGTACCTGTGTGGAACCCACCTGGTCGACCCCTTGCGCAGGTGATCGGTTCGTAGGCTGTGAAATCAAATTTGATTGACATTTCAGGAGGAACAATCACCGACGTCACACAGTGTTGGAGGTGAAAGTTCACCGGATCCGAGCGGTGACGAATCGTGCGTCCCTCATCAACCGATACCACGGAATTACGATCTGACTCGACGTGACGTCATTTCAAACGGACCGCCTGGAATCGGACAATCAACGAGGGGACTTTCCCAAAATCGACCTGGAATTATCCAACTTAATATGTCAGACCGGTTTTCCCCTTTTAACGGAACTCAGGGATTCCCCTCAAACTTAGCAATGGGGGGGAAATCGACATCATGATGCAAAAATTTTGAGATAACGTAACCTCGCTGAGATTACTAAATTTTTTAAATATTTCCAACCGTCCAATGAGGAGGCAAATAGTTACCGATCACAGTGATGTCATAATTGTACTCTTTGAATTTTTTTTAATTTGATCTTTATTATCATTACGATCGTGTCAATGTGTGTGTGTGTGTGTGTGTGTCAGGAATGCGGAGGCTGTAAGCAGTGTGTTTTCTGTGGAAACAGAAGTGCCAAAGTTCCACCACTTCTGCTTCCACAAAGCATATGTCAGCAGGAATCATCACCGAGTCCTTTGAAAGTATGCAAGGCTCACGGCAGAATGTCTCAACTTCCCCTCACCCATTAAATCTTTTTAACCAAATGCGTAAGCTTCCACATTACTGGTGTGTTTGATTCACAAAAAAGCAAACATTCCTACTTGAAACTTGTTTCTGTAAGACTCGTGTCGAAAGCTTTTCGATCGTCATGGTAACGTTAAAAGATTTTTTTCGAGTGTTCCTTTCTCATTTTACGAGCTGCAGAGCGTTCACTATTTTTTCCTTTTTGAGCTGGAATGTCCAGAGCTAATAGTGGGATCTTGCTAGAGATTATGTTTTATTTGTCTCGCTGACAAACCCTAGCCAAATGAAAATAATTGGAGTCCAGTGTCCGGGTTAACTTTAATCTCCGATTAGCCACCTAATCTCCGATTAGCGTTTCTAATCACTGATAATCTTTTTTAATCTCTGATTATCTTTTTTAAATCTGAATATTGAATAGATTAGGATTAAACTTGATTTTTCATTTATGTTTGGTTAGATCATGGGGCTCAATAACTAACTTCTCTAGCTGAAGCAACGCCAATCCCAGTCAGCAAGTAAGTCTCAAGCTTTTTGTGATTTTTCTTCATTGGGTGAAGAACTTAGGATTTGGTCTTTCAGAGTTCTATTTGCTTGACATTTTTTAGCATTTAATGCAACTTTTTGTTCAAATTTGTTGATTTTTGTAATTTTTTGAATCGCATTAATTTTCTGGTGAAGACGGGTCATGCTTGACCGATTCCACACGTACCCTCATAAACTAAGACGAATTTTAACCTTTGACCCAGGGATTAAATAATTTTGAGTCATGTGCTTGGCCGCAATGATCTTCCAGTGAGAGAGGGCTGGATGCTGCACGTGCATACCAGAGATTTTTTTCTTTACCAATGGACAAATGTTTAGGCCACCTACTCGCAGAGCCTCTCGGACAGATTAACCAACGCTCCCTTCCCCCCAAAATGTTGGTTTCCTAGAAACTAGGTCCATAAAAATCTTAAGTCTAACCCCTTGCACGAATGGGAAACAAAATAACGTTTAGTTCATGCCCAGTCCTCATCCCTCTTGTGCGGTTCTGTGTGCACGATTTATCGGCAGGATTGTAGAAATTCTCCCGCCTTCTTGTTCCATAGCCGATGATCTTTAGCCTGGCTTCGTTTTTCTGCGTGTTCCTTGCAGTTTTGCTTGAAAAGTTTTCCAGTCGGTGACGATTCGATCAGTACTTTTTTTTTACATTTCGCGTAATTTCTTACTTTTAAAGTCGATTGGAAGAAAAAAAACGGGTTTTCATTTTGAGCAGTTATACTATCTGACGCTAGTTGGCGTGCGAGGCTGTTCGTGTAGTCATTGAGATGTGACCACTGATGTACCAACTCGCGAGTCTGTTCAATAACGTGACTAGATGTAGAAACAACTGTGCTGAAGCGTAGTTTTAACCTTGCTCTCGTTCCTTTTCTTTATCGCAGTGTATCGCCAGCTTTGTCGAGTTCATTCGAAGCAGTAGTAAAGTCTGCCGCTAGTTGGCGTTCGCGGGTTGTGCTCTCAGTCGGTCTTTAAAGCAGACTGCAAATTTTACATGTCCGGATTCGAAGCGCGGTTTCGGTATTATAGAAGCCGTCGCCCGGGGTTACAGACAGACCAACAAGTGTGTTTTATCTCGGCCCAAGGAAATTGGAAAAACGATAATGACAGGGCGACGACGAGAGCAGTCGCGTAAGGCAGACGGGCCTACACTTGGAACGGTGGCTTTTACGAAATGGTAATCACATCGAAAGCAAGGCTCAGTGTTGAAATTGAGTCGACTGAGCTGCGCGTTGATTGCGTTAACGTCCACGATCATTTGTTCAGCTTTGTTACCAGTGACGTAGAATTGTTTGTAGAATTTGTAATTGTGATTAAATACAATACGAGGCTGCACATCGATTTAGCTAGCGCGGTTATCCGCATTTCTCAGTTCCAGCAGTCAGTTTGTGTCAGTCGACAACTGCTTTGGTCGGCGGGCGGGGATAGTTTATTCATTCACTGCCTTGGCAGCCCGCATGATAGACTATACGTTTCATTGAAAGTGAATTTGCTTCTGGAGTCATACAGGAGCCGTCCCTATCATCCAGAAAATCAGGAATAGACGAAATGCATTGGTGTTGTGAAGTTAACTGAGCCTTGAGTTGATGCGACGAAAATATTTGCTATCAACGATAGCAAATGCCTACAACAGTACGATCACGTGTTAAAAGATCAACACATCGATGTCGAATGCCAATTCTGTCAACTTGCGTTTGCTCACGAATTATTATCTCATAGTCACTAGATTCTGAGTGCATACCGTATCGTACTGACGGCAAAACGATGACGCATCAATTCGCATTGGTGAATGGAAAGAATTCCAACGTCGGTTTAGTAAGGGTCGCGTTTAATCGCAACTAAACCAATCAGGAAATGAAATAAAGACAGAACAGAAGCAGCAATTGAGTTACTGTGAGTTTTATAATGTTTATTCCTTACTGTTCCGCAATACAGCTAGATTTAACCACCGCATTTTAAACTAAAATGCTTTCATAGCTGCTCGTGGAGATCATGTCGCAATAATTGTGAAGTGTTATATTACGTATGAACGTTGCTACAGTTTAAGCGCTACCACTTCGTTATTTTAAGCCAGCAGACTCTGTCAGGGTTCGCTAAACTTTCGTGAATCGTTGTCAACATTATAATGTTTGAGAAAAGGGGCTGAATGACAACAGCCAGCCAGCTTCGATAGCCTACTTCCGACTCCTTGTCCGGCCTGTATTTGCACCAGTAGTGTGTGTGTGTGTATATCATGCGAGTCTGTGTAAATGCAGCATAAATCGAATATGGATGAAACAGTGTCCTTTCCTTTCAGATTGTGTGGCTTCTCTCTCATTTATCGTAATAGTAGGTCGCATTAAGTTGGTTCATCGGGCTGACGTCGGCAACCATGAACGACAAGAAAAGTCAAGGTGAGATCTGCAGATACGCGTCGCATAAGGAAGGATTGTACCGATTCTGTTGGATTGTAGACTTGAATTTTGCTTAATTTGTAAGCTGGTCCGCCGTGCTGTTCAAATTGGTGCTGGTCGTCTTCCCTAATTGAACAGTTTCCACGTTGTAGACCTACGTCACATTCAGGACAAGATGACGTCGGCCTAGTTACTCGTATCACATACATGGAGGGCTTACGTCTCCCTCCGGTACCCTCAAAGTCTGTTACGTATTGTTGGAATGCCGCCAGCAGGTCAAGTTTATTCTGATATGGCAAGAGATTTATTTGAAAAACAGCATACTGATAAACAGAAAAAAGCAATGTTCCACCTCGCATTTGACGTGTTCCCCCTAACACCTATATTCGGCTAGGATTCTGCTAGCTTCACGTTGGTTAATTTTGTGCGCAATTTTTAATTGCGCGTGCACACACTCGTCATTTAAATTGCGCACGTGAATTTTCAAAACACACACCCGAGGAAGATATTTTGCTAAATTTTGGCTAAATTTTCGATGCTCAAGTGTGACCGAGGACATTCTCAAGAACTTAAATTATGAGATGATTTTTAGCTCGCGAAGCGGTGCAATTTGGCGATAATTTGTTGCCTCGACCAAAAGCGAGGAGGCCTGTCGGAAGGGCTTTCAAGCGTTAGCTTACTGCGCCGCCCGAGAAGGCCACGTGATAAACTGACTGAACGTTAACCGCTGGTGACATATCTGTCGCAGACATCTGCGGGCGCTAAGCAAACTCAGACAAATTTTCTTTTTTTTCTCGATCTAGATTGTAAAACGTTAGGAACTGGCAACACAATCTCGGTTCTCAATCAAGGAGAAGCGTCATTCTCTTACGAAAATACAGCAATCCATGTCAACGCGTCAGCACGATCAAACGGTACAGGTTTGTTTCAGCTCTTTCAAAGTTGATCGTGTTTACAAAAGACGTGATATCGATCGAAGAAGTGCGCACCAATTCATTCGATGTACCACGCACGCTACCGTTCAGTTGGCCGAGTGGGTTAGACTGTCCGCCTTCAGATCGGGAGGTTGCGGGTTCGATTCCCGACCGAGTCAAATCGAAGACTTTAAAATTGGTATCCGTTCCGTCCCTACTTGGCAGTCGGTACCGAGGAAGTGCGGAAAGTCGTGATTGTAATAGTCATCCGGGCTATAAACTGGAAGTATTGACACGTATGCCGTCAGCATCGACCTGGCGTAAATGACCTTAGTAGTTGAAATACGGTATAAATTCAATTGTAAAAAAAAAACCACGCACGCTTCATACTCGGTAGCGTCATGTTTTTGTGACGTTGTTAAATTCCATCTTCACCTGATGATGAGGTGGGATTACGAAATCTTTTTGAATAAAGCAATGCTGGACGTTTAAATCTGAGGTGAATCTTTTTTTGCATGGCGTTCTTCGGACTAAACGCCAGAGCAGCCATTTACTTGACTTGTGTCCTCTGCTTTACTATAGTAGGGTTAGACACGGCAGATTCGTTCTTTGTGACGTTGTGTTCGAAATGGGTATGCTATACCACGATGTGAGCTGCGCGTGGTACCTGCGCGTGAATGTGAATGTTTCAATTCTCAATAAACCAAGGCTGTGGTGAATCTTCACGATATCTATTTATCGTCCGTCATTCACCAGTAATGTTATAATTCTTAATAAATCACGGCTTGGCATTAAATCTGTGGCAAATCTTCTTTTCGAGGTAAAAGATAATTCAATCTTGAATCTAATCAATCTAACTCTAAAATCCATTTTCAGTGGCGGGAGTTGTTGAAGATTGCGACATCTCATCTCAAGCAAAGCAGTCGCAGCCATCTGCAGTCGGAATTTACAATCAAGGGACCATGACAATAAACAATCCAGTCATCAACTCCAGAACTACAGAGGTTGAAACCGAAGGTAACCTGAGCTCGCCGTAGCTTCGTCACTAGAGGCGCTAAATTATTATCTGTTAACGCACCGAATGAGGGATCGTCACCGTTGGGCGCCACTAGAGGTGCTATTCGATCATCCGATTCATCACACATTATGATGCAGAGCCGGGGATATTGTTTTTGCATAATACGTAACAATGCAAAAACGCGCGATGCTGTGTTGAAATTTTTCGCCATATTCTCGGTTGTGTTTTCCTCTCACTCGCTTCCCTCTCTCTCTCTCTCTTTCTCTCTCTTTCTCAATTTTTCTCTCTTTTTCTCTCTTTCTCTCTGTGTCTCTTTTTCTTTCTGTCTCTTTCTCTCCTTGTCCAGCTGACACTTTGAACCCTTTATCTTCCAGAGGAACAGCTGCAAAGGATTCTGAGAACAATTCACAAAAACACTTGGGAGAAAACTCACTTCAACATCAGAGATAATTTTAAAGCTGACAAATTCCCAGAGCCAGATTTTCAAGTCCATCCTCAAATGGTAGAGTCGCCGTATTTCTATCAAGGTGGACATCAAGCTATTGAAGATGAAGGAGATGAAGAAGATTCCGAGTCTGACGCAATGGTTCCAGGTATCAAACGGCCAGAATATAACATCGACAATAAGTTCCTGTACTATGAAAATGGGGATGACCCGACACCGGAAGCCCTTTCCGTGGAGTCTATGATGACAAAAATACTAACAGAGTCTGAAAAATATGGCATCCTCGGTATCCTAGCTCAAGCAGGCGCTGGAAAGACCACATGTTTACGTAGATGGGCTCGAAAAGTGATGGAAGGGAGTGGTTTAACACCGGACAATAATTTTCAACCATCAAAAGAAAGCCGGTTTAAAATGGTTCATTTTATTGAAATGAAAAGCATTGGATACTCCGACAAGACAACGCTTGAAGAGATATTGTTTGGAGAGTTTTTCCGCTCCGCTGAAGATCCAAAAAAGACATACGATTGGCTTTGTGAAAATCAGAGCAAAGCGATTATTTTCTTAGACGGATTAGACCAAGCTCGTTGGGCAATTGAAGAAAAAGACTGTGACTATATTGGACCTTACGAGTCTTCAACAACGACCAAAGTGTTCGCAAATTTGCTCATTCGCAACCGTCTCCCTGGAGCTAGAATCATCCTATCATCGAGAGAACACACGGCAACAAGGTTACCAGAAGACGCATGGTTTGATGAGGTTGTAACGCTTACTGGTTTCACTGAAGACGACGCAAAAAAATTGTTTAATGCTATAACAATGTCAACGGTACCTGCAGAGAAAAAAATCCCTTCAAAAAGAGCTTATCAAGACAATGCATTCCATACTCATCAGACGTTAAGCAACTGGGATATATTAGCGAGTACATCAACTGCTTTACTACCGTTCGTCTCAGTCCCTGCGTTTTTAATGTTCACAGCTATTGTGTTCAACACTTACCGCACTGCTCCAACCAGCATAACAGACTTGATGGCGAAAGTCGTCGGTACTCTTCAATATTCTCTTGTTATTAAAGAAAAAAAGCAAATTTGGAACGTTATTAATAAATTAAAACAACTTTCTCATATTGGGATGGAAGACGGTCTTGTTATATTTTCTGAAGATATGCTAAAAAAATTTCAACTCGAAGCAAGAGATATTCGCGATTTGGTCATTTTGGTCCCGAGAAGTCGATCGCTGAGTCATCGTCTTGTTGAGGGTGACTGTGTATTTTTTTTCTGCCATCAAATCATTCAAGAATTTCTCTCCGCTTGCGCAATTGTTGAGATGAGTTTGGAAGACTTTGAGAAATTTGTTGAAACTAAACTAAACAAGGATCGATGGTCGGTTGTACGAAGATTTGTGTGTGGGTTGGTTTTCACCGCGTCCCGACGATACGAACAACTTTTGACGGGTGAGTGATGTCATCATAAATTTCGCAAAGAAGATTCACCGCAGATTTACCATGCAAGTTTATTGAAAATTATAACATTAGTGGTGAATCGTCTACTCCTCCTGCTTCATCACGTGACATAGTATTTTCGACTAGGCTTAGATACCGAGTTCGACTACCGACCAGGCCAAACCAAAGCCTTTATAACTGGTATCCGTTCCTTCTCTACTTGGCAGACGGTATCGCGAGAGCGCGGAGAGTTGTGGTTGTGATAGTGATCATAGCATTGTCCTGTCGTACAGTATATGACCTCAGTAGGGTCAATTTCAAAACAGCAACAGGCATAGTTCATGGCAGTCAATGCTTATAGTTTTCCTACGTCTACTCTTCTGATACTGGCTGCCGAACCGAGGTATAGAACAGACGCCAATTCACTTGGGCCGGAATCTTGAATGGAAAGCTCTTTCCTCTGCACTGCACATCAAGCCTAGAAAAGCCATCTTATCCAACGAGCAATAAACTTGAACTTTATTTCCTCCACAGTCTCTGATAGAGAAGAGAGAAAACGTATCTTACATGACAGTCTCGCAGGTAAGCTTTTGTTTTCAATTCAGTTTGAACACAGCCTTTCTACTGTTCTTCATCCTCCGTTTGGAATACTTTGTTTGCTTATTTGGAATTTGTGGCGTTTTCAACTTCTAAGGCCATATACGCCAGGTCAATACTTCCGATTTGTAGCCCGAATCACTATTACAACCACGACTCTCCGCACTTTTCCGATACCGACTGCCAGGCAGGGAAGGAACGGATACCAATTTTTAATTCTTCGATTTGACTCGGTCGGGAATCGAACCCGGAACCTCACGATCAGAAGGCGGACAGTCTACATCACTCGGCCAACTGAAAGGCGGCCACTGTTTGGTCGCATCGTCCACGTTCCTCAGACCAGTCACTCGATTGGGTTGTTTATTTGTTGTACTGTAATGGAGGACATGGTCTGCGGTTTGCTACTACGCAACACGCTGGCCTACCGCACTGAGGTGGGTATTTATACAATCCTACTCACAGGTCAGTTAAAAGTTGAAGAAAATTGGAAATGGTTTGAACTTTACGCGGCAATCTATGAATCAAAAGATGAGGTTATGTTAAAATTAATCAAAAGAATTGATATGTATCTCCCGACGATCAACGCCATTCATTTGGTCAGCGCAATCATGGCTAAAAACAAGCAATACGAGGCCGTCAACTGCAACGAATTCTCTGACGAAATGTTGAATTTGATGATCAAAAATTTGGGAAATGTTAAGGTTAAGGTGAGTTGTTTGTTTGTTTGGAATTTACGGCGTTTTCAACTACTAAGGTCATTTACGCCAGGTCAATGCTTACGGTATACGTGTCAATACTTCCAGTTTATAGCCCGGATCACTATCACAATCACGACTCTCCGCACATTCCCGAAACCGACTGCCAGTCAGGCGGCAGGGAAGGTACGGATACCAATTTTAAAGTCTTCGACTTGACTCGGTCGAGAATCGAACCCGGAACCTCCCGATCAGAAGGCGGACAGTCTATACCACTCGGCCAACTGAACGGTGAGGTGAGGTGAGTTGAATATTAGCTGACCGCTGGATCTTCAAAATGTCTGCTGCCGGGCCGGGTCTATTTTTTGAATAGCCGCATCTAGAGACGGCCAGCGAGTCCCGAGCCCCGAGAGGCTATCTCTGTCGCTGTATAACTCAAAATCCACTGAATGGGACGACGTCAAATTTGCTGACGCGAGACCATTGTAGCGGACTACTCCCTCCAGAACTCCGACCTGTTGAATCAGTGGTTTGATGACTTTGCCCACAACGGGTGGCTAGTATTCAATTTATATTGCAAAGAATAACACCATATCGAGATTTATTGAGAATTAAAACATTCACAAGCTTTCGGAACTCCGCTCCTTCATCAGGTGGCTCCTATCCACAAGCTTTCACCACCACAATCACCGAAAGTAAACCCGCATGACGCCTTCCTTCTGTGTGATCTGACACCGCAATTCTTTAAAAGAGGTGCACCGAACACCATTGCAGTTTGCCCGGTCTACGCCCCCCCCCTTCAGTTTCTACCCTACTCCTGTAATAACGTAAAATCCTCTGTTTGTTCTCACTTCAGGCTGGATCGATACAATTAACAACAAACACAAAGTTCACATTGGCGACTCTCAACAAATTCTTGGGACGAGTCACATCCGATGACGTCCAGATTAGACACGGATATACAACCGTCGACTCAGCTGGACTCGATCTATTTGTGAGCGCATTCTCAAATTAATCATGCAATATCGTAATGAATAGACTCGTGGTGACGTAGGTAGAGCCACTCCGAGGGAGAGAAGCTTGCCATACTTTGTGGGGGGTTCTAAAAGTTCCAATTTTGGATCACTAATCTCGGATTAAACTGAGTCGTAGATCACTAATCTCGGATTAAACTTAATCGTGGATCCCTAATTATACCACCACCAGATTCTGACTGCTATGAGCGGAGGTGGAACTGTACCAACGTTACTGTTTACTTGGAATTTATTGCGTTTTTCCCCTACTAAGGTCATATGCGCCAGGTCGATGCTCTCGGTTTATAGCCCGGATCATTATTACAATCACGGCTTTCCGCACTTCCCCGATACCGACTGCCAGGCAGGGAAGAAACGGATACCAATACCGGGAATCGAACCCGCAACTTCCCGGGACCTCTCGTTAAGTGAAGGGTGTTTGGTCTGATTAAGACATCTGACAAGGAGCAATCTGTTGGTTGCAGAATATCAGCCGATTAAAGATTGAGATCTACTGGTCAAATATGGGAATCATAATTCATAAAGATAACTCTGATGACGTCAAACTAATCTTTTATGACGATGACAAAGGCATCCCGCCGATTCACTTTGGGGACTTTAATATGAAGGTAAGTGATTTCCACGATAGCATTGTAGAGTATGCTGCCACGCATAAACAGAGAGAGTAGCGTGGGCGTGAGATGGTTGCCCTGTAATGCGAATCTAAAGCGTTTAATGCTTGTTGCGACCCAGACTAACACAGAGTACCAACTCTGACTAAGACTTTGAAAATAAGTGGAGCCTAATGAAATCAAATTTTTACCATTGACCATTATTCATAGACCATCGAGGCCCCTAGACGCTCATTGACCATTGAGGTCCTTTGACCATCGATGCCAATTGACCATTGATGCCCATTGACCATTGAGGTCTTTTGACCATTGACGCATATTAACCATTGCGGCCTATTTACCATTGATGCCCATTGACCATTGAGGCCCATTGACCATTAAGGCCTATTGACCATTGACTATTGAGGCCATAGCTATTTACCGTTGACCATAGATCATTGACCATTGATGCCCATGGACCATTGATCATTGACCATTATTCAGATACCATTGAGGCCCATTGTTTCTCGAGGTCCATTGACCATTGAGGCCCATTGACCATTGAGGCCCATTGACTATTGAGGCCTATTGATCATTGATGCCCGTTGACCATTGAGGCCTATTGACCATTGAAGCCCATTGACCACTGAGGCCCATTAACCATTCACCATGGAGGTCTATTGACCATTGAGTTTCATTGACTATTGAGGCCCATTGACCCTTGAGGCCCATTGACCACTGAGTTCTAATGGACCATTGATCATTGACCATTATTCAGATACCATTGAGGCCCATTGACTCTCGAGGTCCATTGACAATTGATTTTCATTGACCATTGAGGCCCATTGACCATTGATGCCTATTGACCATTGATGCCCATTGAACATTGAGGCATATTGACCACTGAGGCCCATTGACCATGGAGGTCTATTGACCATTGAGTTTCATTGACAATTGATGCCCATTGACCATTGAGGCCTATTGACCATTGATGCACATTGACTTTTAAGGCCTATTGATCATTAAGGCCCATTGACTTTTGAGGCCATAGCTATTTACCGTTGACCATAGACCATAGACCATTGATGCCCATTCACCATTGAGGCCTATTAACCATTGAGGGACATTGACCATTGAGGCTCAGTGACCATTGAGGCCCATTGACCACTGAGGTCCATGGACCATTCATCATTGACCATTATTCAGATACCATTGAGGCCCATTGACTCTCGTGGTCCATTGACCATTGAGTTTCATTGACCATAGAGGCCAAATTACCATTGAGGCCTATTGACCATTGATGCCCATTGACCATTTAGGCCTATTGACCATTGAGGTCCATTGACCATGGAGGTCCATTGACCATTGAGTTTCATTGACGAATCATGCCCATTGACCATTGAGGCTCACTGACCATTGAGCTCATTGACCATTAGGCCTATTGACCATTGAGGCCCATTGACCATGGAGGTCTATTGACCAAGTTTTATATAGATCATGCCCATTGACCATTGAGGGCCATTGACCATTGAGGCTCATTGACCATTGAGGCTCATTGACCATTGAGGCCCATTGACCATTGAGGTCCATTGACCATTGAGGCCATGGCCATTGAGGCCCATTGACCATTTAGAAACATTGAAGATTAATTCCATTGACTATTGACCATTGACCCTTGTTAATAGACCATTGTGGCCCATTGACCATTGAGGTCTATTGACTATTGAAACTTCTTGACCATTGAGGCTCATTGACCACTGAGGCCCATTGACTATTGTTAATAGACCATTGTGGCCCATTGCCCATTGAGGCTCACTGACCATTGAGGTCTCTTGACCATTGAGGCCTATTGACCATTAAGGCTCATTGACCACTGAGGCCCATTGACTATTGTTAATAGACCATTGTGGCCCATTGACCATTGAGGCTCATTGACCATCGAGGCCCAATGACTATTAACTGCAAATTCTAGCACGATAGCAATGTAGAGTATGTTGCCCCGCATATATGTGTATACACAGAGAGAGTAGCGTGGGTCGATTAGTTTGGTAAAATGCGAGGATAGTGCCCGTTACGCGAATCTAAAACATGTTGCCACGCAGGCCAAAGAGTACCATCTTTGCCTAAATCTCTGAAAATGAGTGGAGCCATATGAGATCAAGTTTATCGACTGCAAATTCTATCCCAGAGCCAATGTAACTCTGCGCCATTGTTTGTTAGTTTGTTTGAAATTTACGGCGTTTTCAAGTACAAAGGTCATTTACGCCAGCTCAATGCTTAGGGTATACGTTAAATATATTCCCCGATATTCCCCGATACAGACTGCCAAGCCGGGAAGGAACGGATATCAATTTTAAAGTCTTCGATTTGACTCGGTCGGGACTCGAACCCGAAACCTCCCGATCAGAAGGCGGACAGTCTAACACACTCGACCAACTGAACGCGCATTAATTCCTCTGCTTGCTTTTAATATCGCATTGGTTTTGTAGAGAAAACAGCTTCAAATCGACGCGATCTCACCCGACTGGAGTTTCCTTGTCTACTGCGCTGAAGTTGCGAGCTATTATTTGAAGCCACTGTCGAAAATCTTCCATGTTAAAGGTCAAGCTGCAACTCAATACGTGTTTCATGGTCACGTCGATTCCATTTTGTCTTGGCAAAGTGATGCAAAGGTGACATTAATGATAGACTAGCCGAACGTTTCTGCCTCGAAGCCAAGACTTCGGTGACTATCATTATTAGTGTTATGTTCAAGTTGTTACTTCCACTTTTTACCCTCTTTACCGTTCACCACCTCTTAAAATATCGACCACCAGATGCCACACCATATTACAAAATTATTTGGAGATTTCCTAGGATAGAGAAGGAGGTAATTCTCGCCTGCCTGGCCTGCCTAATGCTACGGCATACATATAGGCCTAATAGCCTTGGAATTCCAATCTTCAACTTCTCGACACGTATCTCCACAGAGGATCAATCTGCTTAGTAAACATTTAGACGTATTGTCCTCTTCTGTCAATCTGACATCCCTAATATCCTCGTTACACCAGCTTCTTCAACTTGTGAATGTTTTAATTCTCAATAAAACCAAAGTCTCGTGGGCGTTAGATCTGAGGTTAATCTTCTTATATCTATTGATCGTCCGCCATCGGTTCTACTATATCAGGGGTCGGCAAACTTCTTGCACTAATGGGCCGATTATATACATTGTCGCCAACTTGCGGGCCGTACTAAAGCCGTCTATACACGCATTCGTAATACTTCTTGAGCAGTGTTCCCCATGACACCACTTCCTCGTGAGCAGTGTTCCCTATGACACCACTTACGATTGAGCAGTGTTCCCCATGACACGACTTCTGTTCAAGCGGAAGTGGTGCATCATGGGACTTCTGCTGCGGAAGTGTGTCATGAACACTGCTCACGAGAATTTGTGTACGTGGAACACTGCACACGAGGAAGTGAGCTCATGGGGAACACTGCTCAAGCGTAAGTGGTGTCATGGGGAGCACTGCTCACGCGTAAGTGGTGTCATGGGGAACACTGCTCACGAGGAAGTGGTGTCATATATTCGTTTTCGCTCTACTTGAGTCAACAGTACGCAATCACCGCCTCTCGCACGAGAACCGGGATCAATATTGCACGATCGATTTCAAAGAAAATTGGCGATTCGTCGTACAACTTAGAGGCCTTCCGGAACAACAAGTTGCAACGTTATGACAACGCCAAGTACTGTATTCGCGAATACCGAGTCCGAATATTTGTATTCGTGAATACCATAGAGGCCACCGATATTCGTTCGGCGAATATTAGAGTTACACATCCCTGGTATGCGCATACGCACAACGGCGGAATTATAACGAGTTGTACGTACGATCTGTTTTTATTCGTAGTTGACGGGCGGACTGGATTTGGCCCATGGGCCGCAGTGTGCCGACCCCTGCACTAGGGTTAGGCATACTAGAATTCCCAAAACTAACTGTAGGCTCTAAGTGACTATATTCTTCTATAAATCATAACCTTGATATCCTTTCTTCCAGATCGAGCGTGTCGTGTTGGTCTATGTTTACCATAAACACGATGAAGATGTTGACGAATACGACATCGGTCACCAGCTTTGTCACTGCAAAGACAAATTATCTTCTTTTGTTCAACAGTTACAGGTTAGATTGGCCTAAGGATTGCAGACTAGCCCTCGGCTCATTCAGGCCTACTTGTCAGGGCTAGGGGTCGACCGATTATTGGCCCAGCTGATTATCGAGGCCAATCTTTGTACTTATGCGATTATCGGTATCGGCAGTTATTCAAGTAAGGAAGTCAATATCGACCTCAATAATCAGACGATAATCGGCTTAATATTGACTTTTGGCCGATATTGGTGATTTTTGGATTGTCGATATCGGCTATCAGTCATGTGAAAGGCCGATTATCGTATCGGGCTTGAAAAAAAATATCGGTCGTTCTCTAGTCAAGGCCATTCAGAGAAAAAAGCCACGGAAAATGCATTTCGGTGAAGCAACGGTTTTTTTTTTATTTATGACGTTTTCAACCCTACTAATGTCATGTCAGGTCTATGCGAGTGTCGATTTTTCCACTTTATAGCCCAGAGCACTATCACAGTCACAACTCGTCCGATACCGACTGCCAAACAGGGAAGGAACGGAACAGATACCAATTTGAAAGTCTTATATGACTTGACTCGGTCGGGAATCGAACCCGGAACCTTTAGAGGTGTGGAAGTGTTTATCGAGTGGGTTGGGGGAGGGGGGCGAAAATTACTTTTTGTTACGGGACCCCCTACCTTGCTACATGTTGGATTGTCACCGCCGGATTTCACCTCGACTTTTTCTATAGGTCCGTGTTATGGATATCGCGGTTCTTCCTCGTGACGTAGAACATGTCCCCGCTTCATTGCGTCATGAACTTCGCCAGCTAGGTTGTGAGATGAAGATCAATATCGTTGAAGTAGTTGGATCAGACAGCGGCTTGCCGAAGCTGTCTAGCAAGTTGCGAGGACATGAGGTTGGTATGACAAGAGCACCAGCAGTGTGTGTATATTGTGCGAGTGTGTAAATGCAGCAAAATCGAATATGGACAAAAATAATCACTGTCTTGTCCTTTCCTGACCGTCCTTGTCACATGGAAGCTGATTTTGCGAGACCGAGATTCTTACGCTCCATGTCCTTCAGATTGATACACTACGGCTTATGACGTGGTTTAAAGTGTCGAACGAGGCGCTCAAGTCTTTCATCAAAAGTGTAGCTGCATCCGAGCAATTGTGGATCTACTCTCTCTCTTCAGAGGACGAAGATGATGTCATGTATTCTGCATCTGAAAAACGAGAGCTTGAAGAAATTGCGACATCATGTGGAAATATTTTAAAATTTCAAGACGGTAAACGTAACAGAGCGATAATTGAGGCGGGATGTTGAATCCGCGGTGCCAATTTCTTACTGTCTGCTTAGGCAGTGTAAGAATAACACGTGATTGCTGACTGCCGACCCCCATCTCTGATGCGTCCCGGCTACAATCAGTCGTGTATGCCGTGGACGAGTCTCCATCGACTGGGAACAGGGGTGGGATGCTTCACGCTGTCCCTTCACAAATGGGGTCTCACACTCAGTGCGGCCCAGAGGAGCTAACCTCAGAACTTAATCCAGTCATGTGCAGCGTATAAGCCACCCAATGGATAGATGGATCTGAAGAACGTGGATGAAGCGTGGCGGTTAACGGTTCAGTGACCACGCTGCAATCAAGCGCTGTATATCAATCACTGATTAGGATGCGACAAGCGTCTGCAGTAGGCTATAAATGGGCTGGGTTTCAAGAGATTCGTTGAGAGCCACCAAGACTCGACTGGTCGATCGCCCCGTTCCTTGTTATTTGTGACGTAGGCCTGGTTTTATCTGCTTTAACAGTCTACGTATTAGATGCCAGCTAAGTCACTGTTACCTGAGTTAATATAAAAGAAACCGATACATCGTCTTCTGCTGCGAACCTTAGGGAACGCACAGGATTCGTGGTATCGTATGCGATAAGCACTGCGTTCGCGCCATAGAGGCCACCAAGCACGTGGGCTGTTGTGACGTCAGACGTCTAGATCCCGTAGAAAGCTGTACAAAAGAAGAAGGCAATAAACTTTGGTTCTCTCGCAGGAAAAGAGAGAGATGATCCGTGGAGTGCAATCTTGATGTTAATATGAAGACGAAGACAGACTGCAAGATCGGAACCATACACTCGCTGACCTTTTGTACTATGTTGCTTAGTAGAGCAGAACGGGGCGGCAAACTGTTCGATTCGAAATCCCACGTCGCTGTTTGACGATTGTTACAGTGAAATATATTTTGGAGCCACGAAACTCTTCAAGAATTGACCTTTGCACTATGCATTGTGTTGTGGAGTGGAGTGGAACGTTGTGGAAAACCTTTCATGGCCCGGCGTAGTGAAGCGTAGCTGTTTGGTACCGCGATTTCTAGAGTGAAATAAATTTTGTTTATTGTAGTCGAAATATTTGATAATATTGTCTATCTCGAATTGTAGTGAGATGATCTCCGATAATTTTTGCAAGCATTCTGCTAAAAGCGGTTGCAATGGACATTTGCGCGACGTCATGCACGCAAGCGACCACAACAACAAATGATTCTTGCGCCTGGTGATCTATAAGGAAAATGGCGTGTTTTGCTCGTGTTTGGCGGTATGGCGGGTGTTAAAGGGTGTGCCTCGCCTGTTAGTAAGCTTTGAAGGAAGTAGTTGTGTAAATGAGTCCAGGACGACGTATCACATTTACGTACCACAAGCTCGCAACTCGGGTATCGCTTCAACATCTTGGCCACATCCGCTCATTGCCCAAACTCTGAAGCGATGTCCTAACCTTGCTCCAGTTCCTCGTCTGTAACGCCAGTAAAAAGCAGCGAGAGAAATTGCTTTCTCATCTCTGTGGTTTGTACCGGTTCTGAGTAATCGGCAAATCCGGATGTAACTTCACGCCTCAGTGAACACGTCTCTGTTGATTTTGTTTACGAGGCTTGTGTCGCCTCGCCTGTCTGCGGGCTCAGATGTTGATTTGTGCTATTGTTCTTTTCCAGACTACCACCTCTTACTAAGGTTTATAGCCTGTTATTGACAAAATTATGTCGGATAACAATCCACACCGGAGTGACATACCGGTATCAGAAATTATTAATGCTATCTCTCCTGAAAGATCCTCAACTGTGCAAGACAGGGAAGGATTTTGTAATGATGTTGGAATGGGTGAGAATCTACAGATGATCTTAGACACATGTAACGGAAAGCTCCATCCAGCCAATCTTGAGATGATCCTTGACCAACCCAAAGGCAAACCACTCTCAACCAATCAAATAAAGTTGGCAAAAAGTTACAATAGCAGAAAAAGAAAAACGGCCATAACAAAGTTGACACGTCACGAAATTAAAAACGAACGTGTGCGGGCAAGCAAACCAACGGATGTCTCTGGAGTTGAAGTAACACATTCTAGTAACAAAATCTCTGAAACTAAGCTACAAAGTCGCTACAAAAGCAAGGTAAATTTATCACGGAATAATGAAATTACAAAATCAAGTGAGCAGACTGTCAACAAGACAACACAGCTTGGTAAAAAGATGTCTCAAACTAAGTCACAGAAGAACTGCAGCGAAAACAAACACAAGTCGTCAGAGTCAGGCTATGATGATTTGACGGAGCCGGATGTACAGACTTTTAGCGCAATGACAAAACTTAAACAGGAATTGAGAGTTTCTTTAAAACGTTTGGATTTGAAGAATATTGGAGGTGCAACATCAGTGAAGACATCAAGACCTCAGACGATTCAAAATGCAAGTATCATACAGTCTGATTCTAAAGCAGTGAAGGCATTGCCTTTGAAAAAGTCACTGCCACAACAAGTTACTCCAAACTTAGATGTCCATACTTCTGATAGAGCTGGAAAATTTGAGCATAAAACCACAACAGATCCGAAAAAAACCGAGAAAACATTTAATTGCGAAATTTGTGACAGAATGTTTAGATTTAGTCAAAATTTAGCGTCACATAAAAGAACTCATTTTGGCGTTAAAAAATTTTCGTGCACGGTGTGTAAAAAGAAGTTTTCACGCAATCACAACCTCGTTTTCCACATGCAGACACACATCAGTGATAAACCGAAGATTCATGAATGCACGCTTTGTGATAAATCCTTTCCAAATACTTTATATTTATCACGACACACTCGAACCCACTTAAGAGAAAAACAGTACCAATGTAATCTATGTGATAAAGCATACGTGTATAAACGAGGCTTGGTTGATCATATGCATTCACACACTGGATATAGAGAATACAATTATAAATGCGAAATTTGTGGTAAATTGTTTCAACATAGCAACAGTTTGAAAGTGCACCAACGCAATCACACCGAACAAAAGAAATATCCGTGCAGTTTCTGTGATAAATCATTCACTCGTACTTCAAGTTTGAAGGTTCATAATATGATGGTACACACTGGAGACAAACGACATCAATGTCCTGTTTGTGCAAAATCATTCTCTGGGAAAAGTTGCTTACGGTCGCATATTCGCATTCACTCGGGAGACGGAATGTTATATCCGTGTAGCAAGTGTGGCAAGCCATATAAACACGCCACTAGTTTGAGAACACACATGCATTCTCACGCCACACAAAATAAATAAATAAGAGATAGATATGAGAAGAGATAACTGATTTGCTAAATAAAAAGTGCAGAGTTAATGGTAGGGCTCTAAAAGCTTGTCGCAATAAACCAAGGTTGGACTTTTAAATCTGTGATTGATCTTTCTGTGATATCACCATTGCAATTATATAGTATCATTGTATGTGCAATCATGTCGATAACTGTTGCATTCTTTGACCCGTTCGTCACGTACACCTATCATTGGTACTCTGTTTGAATTTGCATTGTGTGATATTCTGTGGGCCAATAAATTGTTTCGTTATTCTGTCACAAAGTGAACATAGATGTCTTGCGCGGAGTCAAAATCGGGTCGTGGGTGGCCACAGAGGGCCGTAGGTAGCTAAAGAAAAGGAGGAGCCGCAAGCCGCTTCGGGGTACGCCGTTTTTTGTGGGAACTTTCATTCCGCTAGGTGACGGACATGTATCCCTCGCTGAGATATATTTATCTTAGTGGTTTCCTCTCACGTTGGCGTTCCCTGTCATTGATAGTCCCTTGTTCTAATCAACCGCATATATAGAATGAACCGAAAACATCAATATTTTGAGTTTGGCAGAAGGTCTTGGCAAATTGTAGTGAGCCATATATATATATATCACTGAGTATGATGTCATGAATTAACGTAGTAAGAAAAAGCGACCTCTAGCGGGCGACTACGGTAGCCGGCAGAGACAGATCAGCGCTTTTGTTTCTTTAGAGAAATGGCGGCCTGGTTTCGGCGAGTCGGTTCAGAACGCAAAATTGTGTTAGTCTGTTGTATTTAATCACAGAAAGATAGATAGTATCGTGTTGGTGACATAGATTTGTGTTGGCTTACTGTGTTTGCACTGGGGTGACTCTCACGTTTACCGTGTTGCGATAGGTGTAAAGACATACCGTTATGTCATTTGGCAATATACTTGGTATACCGTACGGATTTAGGAATAGGAGGATATTGCGAGCCAGTTGATAGCTGAGTCAAAGCGAAAGGAACAGCTCAACAGGGTCTGAAAAAAAGAGTTGGAACTTGTTCTGTACGTTGAAAGTTTGGCTGTTCTTGACAAGATCTAGGTGTGAATAACAAATTAACTTTTCGCGTATACATCCACTTATTGGCAAAAAGTCTCGGGTGCTCGGATGCTGCGTGCCAGGTTAGAGAGAGAGAGCCATTAGGAACATTATACTTCAGATATTGTAAAGGACATCCACCACAGATTTAACGTTTGGTTTTATTGAGAATTTTAACATCGACAAGCTTCGGTGCGCCTCTCCTTCACCAGGTGAAGACGGCTGCAGGTTAAATCTTGGTGAATCTCCACTGTTAACTATTCGTATTGAGCAAATCCTTCACAGTAACCATGGGCGTCATGCTTCAGTGGAAAAAACTCTATGGTTATTCTCACTGTCATTATATTTAATATATCTTTGTCATATTTCTTCTGCATTCCATTTGTGTGTGGCCGCAACACGCATTAGATTTAATCTCTCGCAATTTGGCAAATTGATTTTTATGCCCATCCTTGGATGTCGCCATTTTCTTGAGGTTGAGTTTGGAACCAGCTGTCTATGGGTCACCTCTGGAGTTCTATATTTTGTTACGTATAGGCAAGTAATCTTACAATACTTAGAGTGGAGATGAAAAAGACATCATAAGATATTCCTGGCTTAAAGCATGGTGTTCATACGCGTCTACTATAAGGCGACAAAAAACTCATCGGAGCATGGTTGTAACTATTTCCATAGTACCAGGATTTCATTTCATCTTCACCTGATGACGGAGCGGAGCTCCGCTGTTTATTTTTGTCCATATTTGATTTTTTCTGCATTTGCACAGACTATACACACACACTGGTGCATATCATGCGTGCATGAAGTGTATAATTATGCAGGCCGGATAATGAGATGCCGAAGGAGCCGGAAGTCTATCAAAGTCAACCGCCATTCCTCCACACTATCCTCCACGGGCTGACTGTCTTGCGAGGAAGCTACGGATACCATTTTATCATATTTAGTGTGATCCAGTCTCGGGATTCGAACCAGAGACCTACCGGCTTCGTGGCCAAAGACTTACCACGAATCCTCTGAAGCTTGTGAATGTTTTAATTCCTAATAAACCAAGGCTGAACGTTAAAACTGCGGTGATCTTCTTTACGATACACGCTGATACATATATCCAGTAAAAACCAGTAGCATTATTCGTCACAACTGACCACACGTGAAGTACAGCAAAAATGACAATTTTCAAACTGCGATATTTTCTGAAACAGCTTGTCTGATTTCGATAAAATTACTTTTGTTTTGCTCAGAATATGTATCTCTATCTAGAAAGCACAAAGCATGGTGCTACGTTGTAATTTCTGCATCAGTTGGAACAGATGACCCGTCAGTTAGCCGACCTGCGGGATCTGTGTGACATGATGACCTTACAGGGATGGGGGTCGTATTGAATTGATCATACCAGTCAATTAATCACTTGACTGAAGAGTCTCTGTGGCAATATGTTTGAGTTTTCCCAGTGATGAGAGTTTTCGTGGTCGCTTGAATGCTTTGGTTTGCACAAAACCAATAAATGTTAGGATTTGCACCTTTTCTGGCTCACTCACTCACTCGATTCCTTGGCGTTCCAAATTTGTTGTCCAGTCAAGCTTAGCGTTCCCATTACTGCATGTTTGTTTGAAATTTTTGGCGTTTTTCAACTACTAAGGTCGTTTACGCCAGGTCAATGCTTACGTTATACGTGTCAATACTTCCAGTTTATTTCGTTGTGGGGGGGGGGATATTTATTTTAGTTTATATTTGTTTCGGTTTGGTGGGTTGTGGGGCGATTTCTTCCACCGTTTGGTTGACGTTCCAAATTCGTCGCGTGCCGTAAAATTTTCACCGGCGCCGTTTCGCCATTTGATTCCTCCAATTGAGTAAACTTAGTGTTGGGTGCGATTTACCGGTTTCTCGTAATACCTCACTCCTTTTGGTCGGTATTTCAAATTTGCCGTCGATGGAAAATTATCACCGACGCCCTCAGGACGTGCAGAATGCGACTTTCGCATAACTGAGTGTTGGGCGCAATTTACTAGTCTCTGGATGTTCATCACTCGGTTCTGTAGGCATTCCAAGTTTGTGGTTTGTTAAGAAATTATCGCCAAATGTTGACTTAACGATTCCGTTCGGTGACGCGCGTTGTGAAAAGCACAGTTATTCGTCGATCTGATAACGATTCGTTTGCTTTGTCGCGTAACAAATGTAGATACTTGCTCACATTCTTGTCTCATAATGCGTCGCCTGGAGGCTCGTTTCAACTCTATCCAAAGTTCGTTTGCGGTCGGCGACAGAAAAAGGTAGCGAACGATTCCGCAGCGAACCGTGAACGCGCTTCCAAGCTAACGAAGCTCAACTGACGTCATCGGGATGAGCTAACTAGTAATAAAGTCTTATTTGTTCAATCCCGGAGTTTAAGGAAAGTATGGGCTGCTTCTGTATTTCCTTGGTAGTGGATGAAAACTGACGATCACAATACACATAGAGAGTGTCGCATTTTTTACGCCCGCCTAAATTTATTGGTAATTTTCGAAACCCCGTAATATATTGATAGTAGCCGATGGAGGTCGATCATTTACGATTGATATAGAGAGTGTCACCACAGTTTTAACGCCCAGCCAAATTCATAGCGATATATGGATAGTAGCCGATGGTGGGCGATCACTTACAATAGATATAGAGAGTGTCACCACAGCTTTAACGTCCAGCCGAATTTATTTGACAATTATTTCGGACCCCCGCTCCTTCATCAGGTGAAAATTGAAATTAATCCATCTGCGATTTGTAATGTTTGTTTCGAACGACGTTGTGTTAGAAAGAAGGTATACCGCCGTAATGGTGCTACCTGCGCGTTACCGACGACTAAAAATGCGGTCGATATCTGGATATCGACGGGACTAATTATTTAATTATCAGGGCCGATATTTATAGCGGGAAATTCTTCTTCGACTAATAGCCTGCTAGGTAGAGTCAATGCCCTTCTAATGCACCGCCTTCCTCTTCGCCAGTAGGTTTCTGCATTTGAAGAATTCAAAGTATCTGCATGCTCGCTTCAAGGGAAGCAATTTCATTGCACTGTGACTGCGCACGGGTAGCAAGACGCTCTCGCGCGCTGGAGGCGATTCTTCGCTCCGTGTGACGCATAAGCTAAACACGACTCAAATAGTACGACTATGAGTCACAATAGGCCTTAGATGAAGCATAGAAAAAGGGTACGTTTTCGAATAGTGACGAAATATACGATTCTTGGAATGTCGTACAAATTAGGACGCCTCGACGTCACGAAACCGACGTCTTCGTCTTCTGCTCTTGCCTAATCTCGGATATTTAATTCTCGATTATGTCTAATCCGAGATATTTGATTCCCGATTAAGTCTGTAATGAAATGTCCCCACTATATTCTCTCACTACAGAACCAGATACCAAAATGCCATGCGAATGTGGGCGAGTCAACAACACTGCGAGGCAGAGAATACCAAGTCGTTATGACTTTAACAGCAAAGGAGGGCTTGTGACAGTCACGGCGGGCTCGAGGCAATGGAAGCTTGTACATGTTGGACCTGCAGTGTCAACGAACAAGGCCCAAGAGAGCAGTTTGTATATAGCACAGAAATGGATGACATGGCGACATTCGGATAGTGACGTCACTATTAATTGAATATAGTTAACGAAATATATTTTTCAGATAGTTTTTGATTGATTTTAGTTAGTGTGCTTAATTTGAACCAAATCAGAGGAGGTGTGGTGAAGGCGTTATCAACTTGAGGGATTTACCACCGCGGATAAATATTCGATAATCTCCGGATACAAGATTGCAAAGTGTCAACAGGAATCGGCTCTGCAAGTATTTCGTTATTTGTCTGTTCACGGGTTTGGCGTTATCTGTAGTTAAAAATAGCCGAATTACCAAATACGGTGATCTTGGACGAAGGCGGTCTTAATTATTCTTGCAACCATCGTTTTGTGCCGGACACCTTTTAAAATGAACTGGAAATGACCATGAAAGAAGTTCCAGCGTCCCCACCTTAATCGATGTATGTTTGCTTGTAAGTGCGTCTTGCTTGTCAGGCGCATCGGATGACTAGTAGTGAAGACGATATCAGATATCATTGTTTCGTAATAGTTAACGATTGTGAAGTCATATTGATATTACGAGTCGAATGAGGTTGTTTTACGACGTCGCCGACTATCGTTGCATTGTCTGCCGATAGATCGTCTGCTGGCTCTCGCCCGCCGACAGTGGTCGATAAAAACTTGAAATGGCTTGTATGTTTGAGATTGTCGGGTCAGTTTGCTTGTTGGTTTGACTGTCCGCCTTTGGGGTTGATTGTGGGCTATTTAGAAAATTGGACGATTCAAGAACGATGCGCCGTTCAGTTGGCCGGGTCATTTAACTGTCCGCCTTCTGATCGGGAAGCACCCGGGTTCAATTCCCGAAGGAATCAAACCGAAGATTTTAAAATTGGTATCCATCCCGTCTCTACTTGGCAGTCGGTATCGGGAGACTGCGGAGGGTGTAGTCCGTCCAGTCAATAGTGGCTGTGATATCGATTTTCGATAATGCGTAACGGATGAAGTGTTCGGTTTGAGCTGGATCGGGAAGCGAACACAGTAACTTCCGATCAAAAGGCGGACATTCGTAGTCGTTAGGAATACTTATTGTAAACCAACTTTTAAAATCTTTGGTCACGAATCAAACGCATCAAACGCAGAAGGCTTGCCTCCCTATCGGAAGGCGGACGGGCACTCGTCAAAGCACTCGTAGAATGCGTGATATTTAGGGAAGGTCTCACGTCGTGGCGAGATACGGTGTCATATTTCTTGCAAATCGCGCGCCTTCCAAAGATAACGAGATCCACGCGTGGACGCGCACGAAACATTCCCCTTAACTATTCTAATTATGACGATCCACATTGTTTAATTAGTCAACTCACAATGTAAGTTTTGTGACGCGACAAACGAGTAACGGCGCAACTGGGGGAAAGGAAACCAAACGTCATTGTCGCCAACCGTTCGCTTTTTAACGTAACAATACTATATACGAATTTTGATTGTGACGTGCTAACGCCTGTCGTCTGCGGAATTACCCGAGTGCGCAACGACAACGGCAAACCGTCAGATATGTAGTTGTCAAAACTGTGGTGACACTTTCTATATCTATCGCAAGTGATCGTCCGCCATCGGCTACTATCAATATATTGCTATAAATTTGACTGGACATTAAAACTGTGGTGACACACTCTATATCTATTGTAAGTGATCGTCCGCCACCGCTACTTTAAAAATTAAATTTTAGAGGCCCCAAAAGTTCGTGGCCCGGGTCAGCAACCCCTTTTAATTGCCCCTTCCGGCCTCCGTAAAATGTCGTGAACTGCCGTTAACGTGCATTGAAATTCGGGGTCTGAAAAACCGGTTGTATCATCTCATGCATTACCGCGTCACAATAATCCTGCAAAGTGTCAAATACATCTTCTTCCAAGAAATTTACCGCTCACGTAGATGACGTGCCTGTGCAGTGAAGCGTAACGAGTAAACGCCGCAGGGAATGAACTTGAAATATAATCAAAATCGTCACTATGCCATCATAATGACTGTTGCCGCAATTAGCGTGCGCCGTTCGCAACGAATTCGAACGAGGCTTGCCTCTGGCGTTTGTGTGACCTTGCTCCATTCCATCTTCACCTGACAAACGAGCTGAGATCCGAAAGTTTGTGAATTATATTCCAATAAACTGTACTCGATGTGATGACTTATTCTATCCATTACTGCAGTAGGGTAATGTAAAGAAAGCTTGTGAGTTCTGTTCCGATAAACCGACCTGGATGTTAAATCTGTGATGACTTATTCTATCTATTACTATTTCAATCATCGGCCATCGGCTCCACTTTTTTCGCTTGTGAATTATATTCCAATGAAATAAATGGAACGGACATTAAATTTGCGTAGCAGTGAAGCTCCGAAACTTGTAAATATTAAATGTCTCAGTAAACCATAAACCAGTTGGCGTAGTCTCCTGTAATGCCAGGTATCGTAGCGGCCTTGAAAAATCCATATTGGTCGATCGGACGCGCATCAGACATCGCTATCTCATCGATTAGCCACCACTGACACTAGGGTGCGCTGCTGCGTCGTAGCATCCGTATCTTGATCAATCCGTCCGTGATCGCGCGCCTCCTCTCTCTCCCACGAGACTCGGTGAAAGTTTATTACGCGATACTCGCGTTCTGTACGCGTTATGATTCGATTATCGCGTCACAATCGAGTTATCGTAGGTCGTTTTTACTCTTTACATATTCTTCTGTTCTTACGGCTTTGTTTCGTCACATCCACTTCAATATGCATTTCACCCGATGTATTACGGCAGATGCATGTCACGTGACCGGGTTGTTTCGAAAGCTTGTCTCCCGCAGATTACATGGTGATGTGTCTTCGATGACGTCATAACGCGCAGGGATGAATCGATTGACACTATTGTTTTAATCTGCTGTTGTCGCAATCCAGTTTATGGTTTGTTACAGAACAATAGAGGCCATTGTGTCGTTGCCCTACTTTTGTGATCTGTTGTCATCAACACTTCGCGGAATTAGGCTGTTTATCAGCTGTGCTCGCTTCAGCTCCGTTAGCCGAGTGGGTTGTCGGGAGACCGCGGGTTCGATTCCCGACCGAGTCAAACCATTCCAAATCCATTCTCTCTGTCTGCTAGGGGGTATGTAGAGTTGTGGTCGTGATCCGGACTATATTCCAGAAGCATCAAATCATGTGAACCAAGTGGGTTGACTGTCCCGCCTTCTGATCGGGATGCTCGGGCTCGACTCCCGACCGAGTCGAACCATCTCTGATTGAGAGGAGGGTTGTGGTTGTGATAGTGATCCTAGGCTCCCAGCTATAAGTCCTAAACCAGACGTGTTGGCATGTGTACTGAGCGTTGACCTGGCGTACACTACATTGCTAGTGTTGAAATCGCCATTGCTTCTTAACAACACCCCGGTTGATCTCTCGGCTCTCACTAACTTGGAGTATTTGGCTTCATATCAACTACGCGCGTTGATGGCGGCGTCAGATTATTTACTCGATCGCTTTATTTCAATGTTGACGGAGCAGGCGCGAAAAGTTTGGATGGGTTTGTCTCCACTCTCTCTTGTAAATAATGTCGAATACGCTCTGACTTGTCCACCACAAATTGACTCTATAACGCAAATAATATGGTATTGTTACATCGATTCAACGCAACAATGACAAGACATATTTTTAGAGTTATTGTAAATTGTAACACTAAATTCTGAGGTTGCCCAAACGCGATCTTTTTAACGATAATGCAAATTTACGTAAGCTTTGCTACACGAACTCTCTGTACGCATTTTACGTCGCCTTGCGAAATTTTTCGAGCAGTATATTTGCGGTAATGTTCTTTTCATCTGGATTTATTGCATTTTCACCCATACTAAGGTCATATACGCCAGGTCAATGCTTACGGTACACGTGTCAATACTGTACTTCCAGTTTACAGCCCGGATCACTACCACTACCCTCGCACTCTCGCGATACCGTCTGCCAAGTAGATAAGGAACGGATACCAGATATAAAGGCTTTGGTTTTACCTGGTCGGTAGTCGAACTCGAGCAGTATATTTGCGGCATTTCTTCTGAAGTCATGGCGTTTTCAACCACGCTAAGGTCATATACGTTCTAAAGTAGGCCATGGCTAGCTCAATGCTTTTAATATTAATACGCATCTTCGGATTATAACCCGATTTTTGTGTTTATCGCTGTCGACCGTTAGTCAATGTTGGATAGCGGCCTCATGAAAATTCGAAGCCGCTGTTCAAGAATCTTCGAGGCTTTGAAATCAATCTATATCGGTCCATCTCTACGTTGTGCTTACGTGACTTTCAAATTCCACCTACCACCTTGTTAAAGGTTGGAGGTTGAATCTGTGTTGAATCTTTTTTATGATATCTATTGATCGTCCGCCGTCGGCTTGCGTTAGTAGACTGCCATTGTTCGCCATCACATCCACTATATTCTTCAAACTTATTTTCCGAAAATGGAATCTGTATTGTAAGGAAATTCACAGCCACGGCGGATTCCAAACTCGAGTCGGTGAGACGGATGCCGATAATATATTGCTTAAGCTTATTCTCAATTATGTCAGGAACCTGTTAAAATTGTCTTTATCTGACGACCGTTTTGAAGCGAGCATTGTTTCGTAACACAGAAAACATTGTTGCGTTGCAATCATAATTCACTATTATTTATTATGTCATGACAATGTCGCAAATTTCAAATTGTAACAACCGACAATCAGTTTCCGTAACGCGTTGTTTATTACTACCGGGATTGGTTGTCTTGAACGCTAAGGTATTATGCTGCAACAAACGACATATTTATTACGTCTTCCATCGATCGTCTGCAGGATTCGCGACTTGGCCGCGTTCCTCGTCTCGCTCCATTGCAACTGACATCTCTCTCGCTATTGTCACTCTTTCCCACTCTTTTCTCTTGTATTATTACTCAACAAAGGTTTATCATTTACGTTTCCTTTTTATGTTTCTTTAATACTCTTATTTGTTTACCCCGGACGAACTTTTTCGTTTGGATTTACGGTCGAGTATTCGTCGGATCGACAAACGATCGCTCGCTGAGATAATTTCAGCTTGATTAGGTTTTCGCTGGCGCTACAATGACACAGAGTTAGCTCGTTTTGTTTAGATTTCTTCCCGCTTTCACTGACGCTGCTAGGACTAACGTCAGTTTTTGTATTATAATTTAACAGTGGATGACGTAGCAAGGGATGCTTCATGTTTTCATCCCTGCTACTACAGCGCTGCAGTTAGACAGGCCAGTGTTTGCATTTGAAATTAAAAGTGTTTGTATCAGTAGTAGTACCATACTAGTAAGTTGTGAGAGTGGCTTCACAAGCTCTACAATAACACAGAGTGAGCTAATTTTGCCGAGGTTATTTTCACTATTATAGAAGAGTGTAGTGGAGCCGATGGCGGACGATCAATAGATATTGTAAAGAAGATCACCACAGATTTAACGTCCAGCCTTAGTTTATTGAGAACATTCACAAGCTCTAAAAGCTTCTAATTCTTAATAAACTAAGGGTGGACCTTAAATCTGTGGTGATCTTCTTTACAAGGTACTATAGCTTACCTCTCACCAGTACTGTGGTCACAGAGGTCAGTTTTTGATTCCTTGAATTTAGCAGTGTTAAACTCAAATACTAATGGTCGTATGACTAATGTGGCAGTGACACCTTAGAATTATCTTACGTGGTTAATAGATATTGAGTGTCGCCACAGTTATGTTATTTAACTGTCAATGTGTAGAATCAGGTGCTGCATACCAACCCTAGACCGTTTCTGAAATACCAAGCAAGGCCAGAAAAATGTCTAAATTGCCAAATTCACACACCACAGTTCTAACAGTCCATCCAAATTTATTGTAAACCTATGATTTCACTTTTCACAGCTCCTTCATCCGGTGAAAATGGATGACTTTAAGTATTCCACTGCAGGGATAGGAAGCTTACTACTTGTGAGGGTTGTTTTAAGTTTTTATTCCTGGCTACTACAGATTAAGCGTCAGTATGTTTGTAAATTATTTATAATTCTGCTACCTACCAACGTCTTGAAACCGTTTTTGAAGAGGTTTGTGTATCAGTAGGGGGTGTAGTGAGGTAGTTTTGATTTATATCTGGCCTGTTTATATGATTACCTTGATTGGTTGATATCGTTATGAATTTGTTGCGTTTTCAACTACCAAGGATATATCATAGGCCACATCCAATGCTTATGGTTCTTATGGCAATACTTCCAGTCTATCCTATTCCTAACCCAGATCACTATCGCAACACTCCGCAGCATGAATGTAATGAAATGCAAGAAGGCTTGAAAATCAATTAAGACAAGGATATTGACAGCTGTCTTGTTTTAATGATTAGTCCTTATCGACAGATGTCATTGAAGGGGGAAGGGTGTATAACAAAAGTGGTTAAGACTCTGTTTATTTTGGTCATTCGGACAAGGAGACTTTGTTATAAGCTGTATAGCTCTTCTAACAGCTCTAAGTCAGCCCTCACCATAGATTGCTGGCACACCAATACCAATTTTAACTTCTTCATGGTGTGGATCAAACAGGCGTCATAAGATATACCTGACTTTAGACTTAGACTTAAACCTGGTTCCCATAATTATGTCTCTATTAAGGTGATAAAAGTCTTATAAGAGCTTGTTTCTACTATCCAAAATTTATGCAGACTACGCAATTGCTCTAGATAAACGACCTCCATGACGAAATATGTTCAAAGATAAATTTTGTCACGAGGTTAGAAGTTTTTAAACCTGGCATAAAATTTATATTAGGTTTAGCAATTTACGCTATCTTTTTGAACCCCACTGTAGTGAGATATGATCATGATTCGAAGACAAAGCATCCCAGATTAGCCTACAATCGTTCAAACCACATCATAATTGATCAAATGTGGTATTTTTACAGCCCTTCATTTTTTTCAAACTTGCGGCCCAAAGTAGGAAGCTGTCAAGGCAGCCCCCTCGAGCCGAATTATTCTCTGTGGTTTGACTCAACTGTCAGGGGCTGGAATTTCGCCTTTTCATAACTTCTACTCACTGAAGGTCTTAGTGGAAGAAACCACACATAGTGACGTGACAGAGTCGAGGAATTTTTTTATTGTCTTGTCGTTGAGTTTGTGATTGTTGACTTTCTGATCTGTCACAAAAGCCTTCAGGCTCAAGATTTGAATTTGAATTTTTGGAAAAACTTTGGTACGGTCACGTCACACCAAAGACGTAAAATTGATATCCGCAGTGTTAGTGGAGGGATGGAGGTAGCTCATTGTCATCATCTCCTTGTCCGTTGACCAATAATAATATTTGCTTGAAAACACACAGTAGCCCAACCAATTTAACTAATAAGAGAGAGAGAGAGAAAGAGATCGTGTGTCAAACATACTCAACTTTTTCAGTCTGAGATAGAGAGAGAGAGAGAGATTTCATGTTTGTCCCATATGAATATGCAAACGTTTGCAGCAGTTTTGTCTCAACAGGCCTATTCTCATTAGTTACGTGTCTAAGTTAATAGTTTGCATTACAAGATTATCAACGTCTTGTAACGATAAGCCCTTTCTCATATCTGCTACGAATTGCGCGCGTTCAAATCGTCTCCTTTGAGACATCTGAGACAATCTTGCTTTTCGTTGCTGATATATTTATGTTATGTGACGTAACCGCTGAGTCTAACAGAGGTTATATTTGGGAGTTGAAGCAATAGCGAGCGATAAAACATGACGTGTGGAACAGAAAAATTGAGAGGATGTTTTGATTTATGTCGCTCGGCAAACATCTGATGGAAAAACAGCTGTCAGTTGAAGCCACAAAACAGCGCTCTCGACGAGCTGTTTGACTGTCCGCCTTCGGATCGGGAGCTTCCGGCTTGATTACCGACAGAAGGCTTTAGAATTCGTATTCTTTACCCTGCTTGGCAGTATCGACGGGAAGGGTGATTGTCTACATTTGAATCGGGAGGAGGGGGTTCCGGGTTCGTTTCCCGACCCAACCAAACCAAAGATTTTAAAATCAGTATCCGTTCCTCTCGGCGTGGCATCATGGGAGTTGTAGTTGTGACAGTGATCCGAGCTGTAAACCGGAAGTATTGACACGCATAGTAGGCTTTGACCTGGCGTACATGGCCTTAGTAGGGTTGAAAACGCCTGGTCAATGCCTACAATATAGTGCATCCCAACCCGTTGCTATAGCTACGGTACATCTCCTTCCCACTCTGTGTTTCCTTGCGTAATAGGAATGTCATACTCACTCGCTCTGTGAGATTAATGGCGTTAATTGCTTGAATAATTGATAAATTTTGGTAAATATCATTAGTGTCACATACTTGGTGATTATGTTGCGATTTGTTTCCGTCAAAACACTCTGTTACCAATCAGCGAAAACTTCTTCACGCCAGCGAGAATACTCGTAACACCCGCCTTACCAATTGTTACGTTATAATCTAAAATCTGGAAAGATTTAAGTGTGATATCATAATCGGATCCATTATTACATCATTTTCGAATCATTGGAGGTGTGAAGACCACCTACTAAGAATCGTTAGCGGGCTGGAGTTGTGAGATTGACGATTGATGTACGCGAGGGGGCACTGAGGGGGACAAAGAATGGGAGAAATTTTTACTGAAAGGCTCTTTGCGGCGGGTCGCCTAACTTGACTATCTTTCCATTCGATTCTCTGTTTGGGACCTGATTTGAACATGTCCGCCTTCTAATCGGGAGGTTCCGAGTTCGATTTCCGACCGAGCCAAACGAAAGACTTTGAAATTGCTATCCCTTCCTTGCGGTTGTGAAAATATCGACACACGTAGCGTTATTACCTTAGTAGGGTGAAAACGCCAGAAATCCAAAAAAACTACAACTCCATATTCTTCGTAGCGTCCAAAACTGACGGGATAAGCGAGAATCCACTCACCATTCGTGAGTCCGTTGAACAGCGAATTCTCCCCGCCTTGAGATCCGGCAATAACTTGTAATTAATCTCTTTCGATTGCTGCGTTGTTCGAAAATACAGAGCGAAACCGCAGAGATATTTCGTTACGCGGTCCCGATGCCTCTACGTCAGATGCTTACCTCGCATCGCATCATGATTTAAGATTGCCATACTTACCGTGTGGTCAGTCTCAACGAGACGTCACGGATCTACATTTGCGCGTAACTTTTTGAGATACGGACACTGCCGGTCAATTGTCAGCGCGGCGACATTCTGATGCTCATGGCTGGCGAAACCTGTTGCTCCTCCTCCTCAAGATCGCCTGCAGTATTGCTGTACTTACGTGGCCCTGCGTCACCGATTTATCAACGCGAAAGTGTCTCTGTACGTCAGTTGCTCGAGCCTGGCAATATTGTTGTTGTTTGGGATTTATCGCCTCTACCCGACCTTCCTAGCCCGCCGTGATTGATTAAGTGGAGTTGCATTAGCGATTAGCGCGTCACTTTTAAAAATATCGCTATATCATTTAAGCGCGCTTGCGCAGCATTGCAGCCTGTTGGAGGCCACGCTACTTCCGGAGGAACGCTTGTTAGGTCATGATGTATGATCAGCAGGTCAATGGTTAGTACGCGTGTCGATACTTCCGGTTTATAGCCTGGATCACTGGATCCACAACCGCTTGCGTGGGCATATATTACAATGAATGGTCGTTTGTAAAGAAGGTCGGCCAGATTTAGCGTCCAGCCTTAGTTTGTTATTGAGAACAATGAACCGCGTTCATGGGGAACACTGCGTTCATGAGGAACACTGGTCAGTCATTCCATCTTCACCTGATGAAGGAGCGGAGCTCCGAAAGCTAGTGAATGCTCTAATCTCAATAAACCGAGGCTGGACGTTAAACCTGTTCATAGGGAACCCTGCGCTCATGGGGAGCACTGCGCTCATGGGGAACACTGAACTCATGGGGAACACTGCGTTCATGGGGAACAATGCGTTCATGGGGAACACCGCGTTCATGGGGAGCACTGCGATCATGGGGAACACTGCGTTCATGAGGAATACTGGTCAGTCACTATCATATCCACAACCGTTGCTGGGCCACTTATTGCGTGGGCTTATATTATAATGAATGGGTGTTTGTAAAGAAGGTCGCCACAGATTTAGCGTCCAGCCTTAGTTTATTGAGAATTAAAACATCCACTAGCGAAGGAATAAACTAAGGCTGGACGTTAAATCTGCGGTGATCATCTTTACAATATCTATTGATCGTCCGCCATCGGCTCCATTACACTCTTCAATAAATAGTCGAGATGGCCAAAAATGGACTTGGGCCTGCTTGGTTTTTGGCGATATTGTAAGCCTACTCGTGCCGATGCTTCTAGTCTATGGCCCCGATCCACAACACTACCCCCACCCTCCCCCTCCCTCCCCGATACTGGGCACTGGCTGCTAAGCAGACGTTGAATGGGAAGTATTTGGTTCTAATCGTTCGGGAATCGAACTTGGGAACTTCCGATCGGAAGGCGAATGGTCGGCTAACTGAAGAGGTTCTGAGGTAACACTTATACCGTGAATCGCAACATAGCGTAGACGTCATGAATTAAGAAAATGTGAAACACAAATTATAGTTTGTCCGCTTTTTCGTGTCCAAACAAGGAGTGGTTAATATTTTCGACGACGTTGAAAGTGCGCGTTTGGCTTATTCAGTTAAAATTTATTTTATTATTAAACAACAAAAGATTAGTCTTACGTTTATAAACGGGAGATAGACAGAAATAGACGTGCATGCCATAATATCGGAGTTTTTGCTGAGATTTCTGACGACTGTGTCTTCAGTTTTCCATTGTTTGTTATTTCGAGTTGTTTCGTCATAATGCTGGAGTAGGTTTGATTCAAGTTAGGCATTTCGCCGAAAATAAATCAGTGCCGCGCAGTTACCAGCGGTTGAGGACGTCAATAGTCGATGTCTAAGTATTTCGGTCTTTCGTAAAAATAAAATTTGCATACAATCTAATTATTGCGGAGCATCACGTTATTGTGACGTTGACAATGATTTATGCTAAATTAGGCCAGCGTAGGCGTACCCGGCGTACGAGTTTTGAGAATCTTCTACTCGGTCATATCAGGCATTGTGACCTTTACGATATGGCTAATAAGTTCTACGCGTCAGCTTCGCTTCGGGATCTGAATTGGTTTGGATGCATATCGATTTGAATAGGCATTGTGACGCGTACTGTCGTCATCTTAGTACGCCGGTGCGATTTCCTTCAGCGAAACATGAATTAATTATTACCAAGAATATCAGTCATCCGTTAATTGCAGGGTAGAAATGATTTAGAAATTCCAAGGAGGTTACTATCTACTTTTCACTTTACAAGGCTCGAAATATGCGAGCAAAAGAATATTGAAAAACAGACGAAGGCGAGGGAGCTGATTTAATGCGTACGTAACCGTTAAGTTGGTCGAGTGGTTTGACTGTCCGCCTTCAGAATGGGAGGTTCCGTGTTCGATTCCCGACCGAGCCAAACTAAAGACCTTAAAATTGTTATCCATTCTACTCTGCTTGGCAGCTACAATCGGGGGTTGCGCAAGTGATCCGGACTATAAACCGGAAGTATCAACACGCGTATTAAGCATTGACATGACGTACATTACCTTAGTATTGTACGAGCTTCATACATCCAACACAACCGCGAATACAGTACCTCGGGAGCTCGGGTGAAAATGCATCTTGACCATTGATGATATATGTTCAATCACATTTTATCGGGTAAGGTTAAAAACTAGGTAACCCGCTTGTATTCGATGTTTCTGTCTATTCGATTTTGCCCAGCCCCAGTCGCGCATTGAGAGTTCTAACCCTGTTTGACGTCTGATAATATCGATCGGTCGACCCCGTAGTTTATCGGAGTACCTGTACCGATATTCAGAAATTTTCGATTTTCGTACATCAGACACATGCGAGGAGGCGCGTTGGCAGATTTATAATATATATAATAGTCGATATCTGCTTTATTTCTGTCGAATACGCTGCCTTAACACCACGCTCCAATATTTTAAGTGTTTATGTTTTTGGATTCTATTGCGTTATTGAACTTCGACGGCGTACCGTTCGTCGCAGGCTCCCGCAGTACCGTACCGTACATTTCCGTTTTCAGAATCATCCATCAGTCAGTTAAGGAGACTGGTTGCCATAGCGGCTTTTAAAATATATATAATTTGTATTTGTTGAACTCCCAGACTTATCCCCACGCCGCAACACAAGGTGTTTGGCCGTTTCAATTTCCTAACGTTATTGAACTTCGAGGAAGGCCTCTGCGTGTACCGTTCGTCTCGGGTTCTCGCAGTACCGGTACCATAAATTGCCGCTTCCAGCTGCAATCTTTTCACTAATGTATAGTTGAAACGCGCTATTGTCTTCGTTGTTATGTCATTGTTCGTCAGAAAGGGTCACCGCCGGGACTGTGTGACGAAACTGTTGTAGTATTATGATCTCACAATGCCGAAGTACAGATAGCGAACGACAAATAACTAAATTCCTTCGTCTGCCTCTGGCGATGCGCAAGGTCGCAATTATAAGATTTAACATCGCCAGGAGAAAAGCGAGACGATCCAATCTACCGAATTACTGAGTATCGACACGCGTCTCGCGACCAACGTTTATTTTTGGTGATATATTCGTTAGTAGCTCACAGAGGCAGATCCCGTTGCCGTGACAATGCACTGGCGCTGGCTGTAAATGCCACCGAATGGCGGAATATGAGTCAGGAATCAGATAGTGTTGCCTTATCGCAGAAAATAGCAGTCTCTATGTGTAGGCCAGTCTCAAGCTTTAAATGCCACCGAATGGCAGTAGAGTCTAGTGTAGGGGTCGGCCGATATTTGTATTTTTGCGATTATCGGTATCGGCAGTTAGTCAAGTAAGGAAGTCAACTCAATATTGGATACAGACTTTTGGCCGATTATCTAGGCCGATATTCATGAATTTTTGATTATCGATATCGGCCATCAGTCATATGAAAGAACTGATATTGGTCAATATCTCGTCTAATGTAATGTTAGTATTGATACAGTCGAGGCCTATGCGAGTCTTAACTTGAATCTTAGGGAATGTGTTGCTCCCTATGCAAGGGGTCAACAGATTATAAATATCGCCCCAGACGATAATCTAGGCCGATATTCATATTTTGCAATTATTGGATTCGATACTCAGCCGATAAATCGACTATGAGACTAAATTGAATGAATTTCGGGTTATCGGCATCGACCATCAGTCGGGTGAAACGCCGATTATTGTATCGGCCTTGAAAAAATCAATATCTCAACTCCAAATAGTTTGTTAGAGGTAGACAACGATCGTTAGCTAGTTAGTGTTCTGCTGTTGGTAATCAGGATTTGCAGGGCAGGAAACTATCTGATAGATTAGTCATCCTACTTCATTCCATTATGTTGTAACAATGTCTAGTGGAAAACATGATGTCATTTCCGGACAATAATTTTAATAACTTGCCAAAAATCCAAAAGACGTTGAATTGGTTTACGCAGCTGCCTTGCTAGCCGTCAGTATTACATGCAATAGGGTTAATATGTGGGGTTGGCGCTCGGCACTCGGTCATGTAACTTGAATAAGATGTTAAAATTGGTATAAGTTGCCTTGCTAGGCGTGAGTATTATAGGGTTAGTGTGGAGGGGTGGCGCTCGGTCAGAAGATTCACCACAGATTTATTGAGAATTAAAATTGAATTCTTTAAACTTGGCATAACCGCACCACTACCCATCAGTAAATGTGAAGGGCGACGCTGTGTGAGGTCACTTACAAAATTTATGCGTGGCATTGTGGCGTCACACATAGTCCCAGAAACCGCACAATCGACTGCTTTATCGCAGAGACTTTCAATCATTCTTAACTGCACTGTTAGCCGTCAGTAAATGTGAAGGGTGGTGTTAGCTTAGAAAAGCGACTGCAGGGAGAAACACTGTTCATAGCTGTCAAGGTTTGATTAGTATGACATCATAATCAAAGGTAGTTGAGTAATTTTATACGTAATTATTGATGAATACGAGAGACTCGTTGAGCTAGCATAAAACAGGAAACTGTTCAGTCATGCACAACATTTCCTGTTCATAATTGTTTGTGTGATTACTTCGAACTTATGAGCAGTTCTCTGACACAATTTGATGAATTCAAACATTATTCTGTGAAACCATTTCTGTTTCAGTCGCTCAGTCTGGTAGTCGTAAAGCGGGAGGTTGTCAACTAGGTGGAATTCCCAACCTAGACAGGTGGGGATTTTGCAAGAGAGGGGAGGATTTCATATGGGTTAGAGCTTAGACAGGATTTGAAGAAATTATATATTATTCTGTGAAACAGTTTCTGATCTATCACCAGGAATATTAGATATTCTGATATAGGTTGAGACTCTTGGGACCGAGAATTTTGTAGACCTATAATGTATTACCTCAAAGGAGGAATTCGTATGGGTTTTCACTTACCTGTACTAGTTTGCCACTGTTACCAGTCGCGCTTGCTATTTCAAGTATACGCAAGAGAGCCACTGTTTGATGGCATGCTATCGGATTATGAAAGTGGTAGATTACGGAATTTTTGATTTCTTTAGTGCCATCTAGCGGACAGAGTAGGGAATGACAGGTTTGATTATTGTTGGAATATTAATTGATTTCACGAGAAAGTGAGAGGTCGATTTTCTGCTTCAAACATAAATTATTAAACTTACTTCTTAATGGGGAGTTGGATAAGATATTTACAGATTTCATTTCAAATTCTACGCTTGTTTTTATTGTGTGATCCCTGTGGTATTCCCAGGTGTATACGATGTAGTCGGGCGTTCAGGTTTGTTAGTTAGAAAAACTTAATCGTTCTCTATTATTCTTGTTAATAACAAATACTAGAGCCATTGGCAGATGATTCGATACAGTGTAGTCTGTTAATAATGACCAGTCTCAAGTCCACAAGCTTTCAAAGCCCTGGACATCATCGTAGGTGTGACAAGTTGTAGAGACGATGGTGTACTCTCACCGCCATCATTCTTCTGGTTTAGAAACTAGTTCACAACTCTCAAGCTTTCGGAGCCCTGGACATTTTAGTACTGTAGGTAGAGCCCCGATGGGCAACGGTGGACAATCAGAATCAAAATTGAGCGCGTATTCTCTCATTTTGCGGAGAACACTGTCTCGAATAATATGAGAGACTGATGAGTACGAGTACTAACTCGTGAGAACAGAGATTTACCAATAAATGTTCCCGGTCACTTGAGTAAACCGAGTACGACAGGGCGGAAAGTACTTGGGAAATGTGATGAATACCTTATATTAGACTCACAGCCCTCATCGTGATAACGATATTATTCAAGCGGCCCAATGTCACAAGGATTTACTGTTCAGCTTCAGCCTCAGTTCAAGTATATTAGAGCTGATGGCAACGAGATAAAAAAGTATAATATCCAGCATGAGTTTACTTGGGAGTGAATGCAGCCCTGAACTTTTATCAGGCAAGGTATAGACTGTAGTGTAGAATAAGCCGTTTGTCGTTTAGAACTGTTTCTTGTCTGACTTCATCCGATAACTGTCATTGTTTTGTCATTATGCAGGTGCTATTGTACATAGGTTAATTATGATGTCATAACTCACGACAAGTTGATTTATCTTCTTGTTAAGGTAAGTTTGAATTTTCAACACTTGATGGTGTTTGGTTTTTGCTAAATATTTTCTTGTTTTCCAGCCTCTTCGAACCTCATGAGAAATCAATCCACTGATTTGGTGTTGTCATTGTGACACCATAAACGAAATGCATGACATGTTGCCGCGGAAAACGACAACTGCTGTTGCTGAATTGAAGAAAAGGTGAGGTCGATATGACTCTCTGTGTACTGATAGGTTGCAAAACCAAACCAAAGTCTACTTCTCGACAATGTAGTTGAGTTTCCGTTGTTCTGAGTGCTGGTATTTTCTCTGCGCTCCGTTTTAGTCGGTGATCAAAAAGATGGGCTAGGTGAAGACTACTGGGGGAGAGGGGGGTAGACAAACAATTATATCGCATCTAATAAAATTATAAACCGATACTATGAATTCAAAATTCAAGATGATCCGTTCACTCAATTTAGTATCGGCATCAAAACATTTTCCTCTGTCTGTAAAATTCTACATCTTGATCCTTGATCACCTCACGAATATTTCGTGATCTGTAATTCTCCTGATCGGACTCAGAATCAAACAGCGTCAGAGAAAATCTTATTTTTCTGACACCTGCAATAGCTTGAACTCTCGCGACTCAGTTCAGACTTTTTCGTGGAATCGTCATTTTTTAATCTCTCTTGCTTAGTTTCATGAAAGACCCTTTGTTTGGAAATGGGATGAACCCGTCGTCAGCGTCCCCTGCGCTCATGTCTCCCGCACACAGTGGAGGATCAAGCTCACCTGCTCAAGATGAAGGTAAGCATAGACCAATACGATCTGCATTTTGATTCAGGGCGGGAGTTATGAAGTAACGCTTGGCCAATAAGGTATCATCCCTAAGAGGGTAACTAAGTGATCATCCTACCTAGTTGCATTATTGCGTCATAAACCCAAAAACAATGGGTCCTGAACTTTATCACGCAATGAAATGGGTCGGATTTGCATTTAGCGCCTCCTAGTGGTGATGGGATGATCCTTCTTTCATCAAGCGGTACTCCCCTCCCCTATTTCTTGGGACCCGAGCTAAAGGACACCCCGGGAGTGGTGTCAGGCCAGAGCTTGAGACCTTGAGAGTTTTTGTACTGGTTATTGACCTCGTGTAATCGGCCCGTTCTTCCAGGCATTAATATGAAAATGTGTTCTGATTCTCCGACTCATATGATGAAGGAGAAGATGGTCAACTGTAAGTATCGCCGATCTTCTGTCCGTCCTCGTGGTGGAGTTGTCGTAGCAAGGCCTACTATGATGACACAGGCAGGCCGACAATCGGCAATCATGATAGGCCTATACATACACCGCTTGTGTGTAGCTCTGAAAGCTTGTGGACATTATGATTCTCAATAAACCAAAGATGGAAGTTAAATCTGTGGTGAATCTTCTTAGCGATCACCTTCCATCTGTCCCACTATTATATTCTTCTCATTTTTTCAGCCACTCCTGGTTGTCTCCCAAGCATGATGCCGAAGGCTCTTACATCGTCAATCGTTCCCGCGACAACAACACCTCCATTGTCATCACCAAGTCACGGCTCACTTAACAGAACGTCATCAAAGTCTTCACCAAAACAACGTCGGATTCCGACCGTAGACTCGAGACTCAGAAATCAATATTTTGAGCCTATGGAAAATAATTTCTGTGCAAACAACAACAACCACTCGAAACAACTACAACGACGTGTCGGTCACAAATCAGATGAACTGACGGCGCGAACTCCGTCAAGAAACAGTATCTCGGACGATATAAGTACAAGCAGCTTAACACCAACGACAGACGAACAGACAAACCCGACATCAAATCCAAACTTAGAATTGAGTTCAATATTAGACGGATTCAACTCGGACGTTTTTACGAAAGTTTTCAACGATATTCCGAAAGACGAAGATTCGCAAGGCCTTTTATTCCCTGACACTAACGAAGGGCTGAAGGAATTCGACGACGTTATTACGTCATTCAGTAAAAACAATTCTGGCGAATCGATATTCGATCCAACTCGAACTGCTTCATTGGATTTGGACGATGCGCTCCTTGATAATTTAAAGGATCCCTTGTCGCCGATGACAGCAAAACAGTTAAATAATACATCCGGAGTCAACATCACGGTGAGTTTTAAAATAGTGGAGAACCGGTCGTGGACGATCCAGATAGTAATAGATAGAGTCTGTCACCACCGATCCAACCTACTTTATTGAAATACAATTAACGAGCTTTCAGAGCATTACCCTATTGCAGTAAAGAATCCAGTAACTAACCACATTTTTTAATTCCAATGCAGTTTATTGCAATTATAATTCACAAGCTGTTGGAGCACGATATTTTACAAGCTTTTGGAGGTCCGCTCCTTCGCCCCTGATGAATAAACTGCATTGCGCATTAAATCAGTTGTGTCTGTATTGAACGACAACGTCTCAGTATCGTCTAGATATGTGCGGTACATCTGTCTCGCAAGTCTTGAAAATTTGCTCTGCGGCTTACTTAGTTTCATTGACCTCTGACCTTTATTGCAGTCTCCATCTTCGTCGTTTGAAGCAAAAGGACAATCACGCAAACTAACAAAGTCTCATTTACAAGATATATTGGGAGTCACCGACACGCAGAGGTTCGTAAAATTCTCTCTTTCCTTTGGGCTCTACGTCCGGGCAGCTCACAGCCTCATCCAGGTTCTTCAGACCAGTCACTCTGATCTGTTTCTCATTGATTGGTTTATTTGCAGGTTAGAGAACATGTCACGCCCGATCGATTCTGTTCCTTACAAGTCTCCGACTACGACGACGTCCTACAGTATCGGAGTAAAGCCGACAATCAATCAACCTTGCACTATGGCGCCACCTAGCAGACATCACATGAATATTACATCACCATCATTCAAGCCTCGACAACAATTTCAGTTTATGAACGACGGACAAATGTTCCGCCCCACCGCACATGGATTTATAGATAGCGGGGCGTGGAATCGGGGCTCTCCGAGGAGCATGCCCCCCAATATGAAATCACCGTCTATGAACCTTCCCTACGTCGAAAACACAATCAGTCCGTCAGGCAACGTGAATCCAATGTCGGGGCTACAAAGTACTGTGGACTCAATCCCCGCCGCCCCATCTGGGTCAGAACCAGGTACCCCTACGCAGTTCATGGGACCCCCACTTAGCACGACACCGTCTCCTGGTGGGGGTAGAATGCGACCCCCACCTTCCCCGTCAGTGGCCGGTGACAAGCGGTGCACCAGTGCCGACTCGGTTGCCGTCGGTAACGGAGGGAAAAGAGTTGCGAATAAGAGAGAGAGAACAAAGTCTGCAGATTCCAAAGATGAAGAACGCAAAGGTGAGCCACGTAAATTTTGACAGGTTTACAATCTCCACTGCAGTCGTTATTATCCGGGTCTGTCGTGGTGAACTGCTGACCGTTCTGTTCTGGGTTGTCGCCTGTAGTTTCAGCGAACGAGTCCGTGACATTACCAGAGTTTAAACTCAGCTTTATTGACTTGGGTTGTGTGGGGGGTTGGTTTTAGGTTTTCGAGTCATTGAAAATTGCGCGCTTATGATATGTCAATGTTCCCAGTAATGCTGATCCGTAGATAAGCTCGCCATTACAAGACCACACGTTTTTTATATTCTACTATTTCCTGATGTGATTCGGGCTTGACGCAGGAAATATTGAAATCTCAACACCAGTTTGCATACTTCGTGGCCCTAGACACCCGGCCAAGCCACCAGGACAGGGCAGTGGTACCAGTACTCAACTTTTTTAACCTTTAACCCCACCATAGATTGCTATTTTGCTTAGGCAAAGACTGAAGTTTAGCTGAAGTTTAAATTATGATATAACGATCGTTCGGCCAGTCAAAGTTTGAATTATGATCTAACAAAGCTAAGAGTAGTGTTAGGAATTTGTTTTCTGTTAATAATTGACGAGGAAATTTGGAACAGTCGTTCGAGATGTTGCAAGATTTATTGACATTGAGGTGAATCGTTTAACAAATATTCCATTATTTGTAATAATAGGTGCCGCAAAGCTCATTGTGGTGTAATAGTGTTGCAAATTTACTCAAGAACAAATTCTCATGTACCACTCAATTTACTTAGACGCGAAAGTTATCTTATTTAAAGATTTTATTGTAACTGAACGGTTGCTATGGTTCAATTTAGATTTTCGGTGATAACGACTAACAAGCCCTCTCCCAGCCTCGGCTGGTCCCGACTCCAGGCAAATGGGAAGGGCTGTACGGAGTATAACCATGCAGGACGTTCCGTATTTATTACCCCAGACTTGACTGGTCGGGCCCCAAGCCCAGATTTCAGGGCTGCAATGCATTGGGTTGTCAGTCTTGTTCAGCCTTCCTATGTCATCTGTAACTGAATTATAGTTAACCAGATTAATAGACATAGTCTGTGATTAGAGTAGATAATCAATGATCAAGTACACTAATCAGAGATTAAGAAAGATAGTCAGTGATTTGGTGTGTTAATCAGAGATTAGTAAAGATAATCAGTGGTTAGTAAGAGTGCTAATCGGAGATTAAAGTTGATCTGGACACTGCCCCAAATACAATGATGTTTTAAGAATTCTTTTGCCAGTAGTGGAAGCGGACTCCCAGTGTAGTGCGAGTGTCATGTACGTTTTGAGTGGCACCGTCGGTCTCGAGAGGTCACGGTTGACAACGCTGAGGGTCAATTCAGTTAAAAGCCGCGTCTGGTGTGGCTATAGAGGAGGCCCGGTGCTTGAGCAGGCCAATACCAGTTTTTTTTCTTGGGAGGAAGGAGCTTCTCTTTCCGGGGATATTTCTCCTTCCAGTGAGAATTTCTCAACTTCATTTCGATCGTTTAGAACCGAACGCCCCGAAAAACAAACGAAGGAAAAGTAAATCAAAAGATGATGTCGGAAAGAAACAAGAAATGAAAGGTCGAGGGTCAAAGGATGAGAAAATGCCACGGTACGATTCCGCCTTAACGTCACTTCTCAATGGACAGGTAAGACTCTTTAATTCAGGACAGGAGTTTTGATATATTTGAATAATTTTATGAAGTCAAATCATACATGAATAATGTGTCCGGATAGTTTTTCCGACGTGATTTGGCTTGAGTTGAGTACGATATTTATTCAAAATTACCGAGAAGCTACATTTATGGATATATTGCACCTATGTCACAATCCCTACGGTATGTTGCTATTTCTGCGGACTGAGATTCAGCTGATGGAAATTGACATTACGGACGTTTCACTGGTTATCGTGTACTACTGCAAGAGGCTCATGTGTTGGCCTGCTTTTTGTAGACGAACGACCCGTACGTTTACATCTTCAGTACGGACGCCGCGAACAAGGCAGCTGAAATGGTCAACGCAAAAAGTGCACCGAGCATCATATTGTGTCATCAGTCGTTTCTCGGCAACCGACGAATACCCCCATCGGACCGTTACAAACCAGCGACAACTGAATCAAAACCGGAACCAACTGATACGATAACGATGCCGACAACGTGCCGGTCTCCAACAGAAATCCCGATTGCAAAGAGCGAACCCACCACCTTACCTTTAAAAAGTCCGGCAATCGAACACGCCCCTCTCCCAGTCAAAGCAATAAATTTGCAAGAAACAAAGCCGCTGATTTTGCCGCCTCCCGACGCCGTCCCGAGAACAATAAAATCAGAAAACAGTATTCTACTACCTTATATGACGTCACAACTACCAGATCAGGTATGTTGATTGAAGTATGTTCGGGAAATCAACCTTGGAATGGTACAGTGCAGTTGAAATCACCCGATATTGGTTTTCAAAAGCTTCTGTCGCCCTTCCCTCCCTTTTACTTCGCTGGCTAAAGAACATCGATCAGCCTTTTTACTGTGGGGTGTGCGAGCATGGACGGGACGAGGGCGTGTATTGGGCGTAGACTCTACCCTGAGCCATTAACTCTGAAATTATCTCTTTCTCAGGATGAAATGTCGGCCGAAAAAATGAGAGACAGGAAAAATAAGCTCGGGAAACTGAAGAAACTCAACCAGATATTGTTTCAGAGCGAACCAAACGTCAACCAACCCGGACAACCTATGCAGCAAGGTGAGCTTTTCTATGGAGGAACTGCGATATTCGCTGGTTGCTGGTGGAGGGGCTTTGTCTTGGTCTTGACTGGGTAACGGGTGAACCGACCCGGACCACGTATGCAGCAATGGGGGATGTCCTGGTGGTCTGTATTACCGGCAGGCTGGGGCTGGGCCCGGGCGGCAAGGTAACGCGGTATTCACTGATTAAGCCTTGGTCTGCTAATGGACCCAGGCAACGAGGCGATATTTTTCAGAAACCCTAGATTTCAATGGTGGTGTCCGCAATGACGGACTCTCACCTTGACTCTGCCACTAGGAGGTGCTAAGTGCTCATCTGACCTTTACATTATTGCATTCTACGCAAAATAAAGGGTCCGATCTACATCATAATGCAATGGGTCTGATTCTTTACTTTTGTGTACACAGGCTCTTTCCCACCTGGCTGGCCAGGTCACCCTGGACCGGTACGCTATCCGTCTCCAATGGATAAAATTCAGCCAGGTATGAAAGACATGCCCGACGGGATGATGGGACGAGGACGGCCTGGCATGGGACCAGAGAGCTCTGAATGGCTGCATCTTGTTCAGGTGAATCAGTCGTTGTTGATGCGACATCCTACGAGCTTCTTGTGAATTCATCCATGCGATAGATTGCAGTCACCGTAAACGTTAGTAATTAATCACTCAAACACACTGTCCGTAATACCTGGTCGGGGCAGCATATTATAGTCACCATAAATATTATAAATGTATGTAGAAAGACACTCGCCTGGTCGCAGGTGCCACCTAACGAATGATGATTTATTGAAGCCGCCACAAATGTTAGTAATGTACGTGGGAAAGCGCAAACTCGTCCGTACGTCAGTTCCAGGAAACATGTGGTATTTTAAACCATTATACCGCCACAGATTTAACGTTCAGCTTCGGTTTATTGAGAAATACAACATTCACAAGCTTTCATAGCTCTGCTCCAGTGAACTTTGAAAGCTTCTAAAATATTACAATCAATAGATTTCTTAAAGAAGAATCGTCACAAATTTCGCATCCAGCCTTGGTTTATTGAGAATCATCGCCGTGATCTTCTTTTCCCAGGAACACCAGGCCGACAAGATGCGGAGACACGATGGAGGTATGCCTGGAGAGCTCGTTTCACGTCCCCCGCCCCCGTACGCCCCCTCTCAGCGATACATTGTACCAGACGGGTACATCTCCGAACCAAGAATGCACATGGAGCACATCGGTCACCCCAGGATGACGAGAATGGGGCCGGGTCATCGGTTAATCAGAATGCCCCAAGAAGCCAGAGGGCCAGCTCCTTACATGCACCCTAGGATGAATATGCCTCGGCATTATGCCCCGCACCCAAGTCAGACTCAAGGACAACAACAACGCATGCCTATGTACGATCCGTATGGGGGTCCACCCGCAATGAGACATCCCTCACGGTTACCCCACCCTGGGTTAAGGCCCCCGGGTGAAAATTACCCTTTCTCTGAACAATTAATGAAACAAGCCAGTTATTATAATTCAGTCCCGCCTTATGACCCCGAATCTGGGAACCAGGGTGAATGGACTGGGTCAGATGGGTCTCAAAGGTTGTCTCACATGCCTGGCAACTCATCGTCACCCGCAGTAGGTCCGCAGGGGCAGGTACTCGGCCCAATGGATATGAACTCACGAATAAACCCCGGGGTCCCAAACAGACAAGGATTTGACTCTATGGGCCATTACCCGGGTGACGTGCACCACCAACGGTACGAAATGTTACCCCCGATGGGGAGCCCAACAAACCCAATGGATGTGAGGCTTCGGGGTCCGTCGATGGTTGATGCAATTGCAAGACGAGGTGGACAACGACCTCCTGACCTCAATCTAGCCAATCAGATGCCTCCACGATCTCCGATGAACTATCCAGGTGAGCGTAAATCAAAGTCAAGTAGGTGAACTCTTCCCTTGTCTACCCATCGATTCTATGACGTCGTTATCATTCCGTTTTAATTCAAGTTCGAACCGTTCAGTTGGCTGAGTGGGTTAGACTGTCCGCCTTCTGATCGGGAGGTTGCGAGTTCGATTCCCGACCGAGTCAAATCGAAGACTTTAAAATTGGTATCCGTTCCTTCCCTGCTTGGCAGTCGGTACCGAGGAAGTGCGGAGAGTCGTGGCTATATAATAGTGATCCGGGCTATAAACTGGAAAATATTGACACGTATACCGTGAGCATCGACCTGGCGTAAATGACCTTAGTAGTTGAAAACGCCATAAATTCCAAATAAAAAAATTGAAATAAAAAATATGCAAGTTCAAAGTTGGATGGTGGACGATCCATAGAAGATTCGTCGTCCAGCATCGGTTTGTTGAGAACCATTACCCTACTTATGTATTAATGTAGTGGTGCCGATGGTAGACAGACGCACTTGCTTGACAGCGATCAGGGCGATCTTTCTGGGAGATCAATCATCACTGTTCTGTTTCAGGTCACATGGCGTCTCCCAGCCTTGTTGCGATGAACCATCCTGTCGGTCCACGATTTTCTAATCCAGGTGAAATGGGTCATCCTCCCCAGCAGTCACCTATGCTTGCAAGATCGCCATCAGTAGGAATGGGGCAACATTTATCGATGGGGCCCACGTCAGCTGGAGTCGAGCAACATGTAATGATGGGGCAGATGGGACCGCAGTCTGCCGGACCAATGAGCAACCCACCACAAAGTGATTGGTCAGGGCCAGGACCTGTTCCGGTAAGTACTGTCACCGATAGATGACCACTCCTTCTTTTGTTAGGCATTTCTTTGGACTAGACGTCAGGGCAGCCACTGCTTGGTCGCCTCATCAAGGTTGTTCGCATGCCACACTGGGCGTGAGACCCAACTTAACCCCACAGCTTCCCTCTTCCCTCTAGGGATATCATTTTTGTCTATTCGTCAACAGGGGACTCCTACGGCTAACTCTGGCATGATGCATCACTCTATGACATCACAACAGGGTATGATGCCAGTGCAAGTAAGTATGATGTCACAACAGCCGGCAGGTATGATGCCATCGCCGGGTATGATGTCACAATCGGGGATGATGGTACCACAACAACAAGTACTGCAAAGGGTCCCGTCGAATCCGTCGTCTGGCAAACCGGGGCAAAGCACCCTGTCGCTGATGATGGATCGGATGAATATGTTTAAGATGCCGGACAAGTCGCCGCTTTACCAGGACGCGGTGAGTGTTTTTACGTAGAAATCTCTCCTGCCTCAGAAGATTAAGAGCGGTGATCAAAAAGGTGGCTTAAATCGTTAAATCTAGCACGAGTTTTATTCTGGGTTTAAGAACTTCTAACCACATAAAAAAGAGCCTCAGAAGTTTGCTTGAGACCAATTTTGAAGTCTTTCAGTATGACACGGTTAGGAGTCGAACCCCGAGGCCTTCTGATCAGAAATCGGACAGTAAAACCACTCGACCCCAACCCCCCAGACTGCTCACACAATATGATATGAAAAATTCGCCACTGAACTCATTTTATTATTTTCTTTCAGGTCAAGGACACCGCAAGTCCGCCTCCCCTGACGCATCAGAACGAGCCACCGCCGCTGTCCCACAATCCTATGTCCGGGTCAATGAGAATGGGCAACCCCGGTCACCCACCATCGTTCGATTCCAGGATGTCGCACCCACATGAAAGCTACCCTCCTCACCCACATGGGTACCCACCGGGACACCCATCTCCAATGCCAGCAAACTCGATGCCCGGGGCACCGATGATGATGAATATGGCTCCTGACTCCATACCGCCACCTAGTGATTTCCAGCAAGGACACCGCGGAGGTTTTTCAGAAGTCACAGATTTTGATCTGCGCAATCTTATACCGAGCGAGAGGCCGTCACAAACGATATCTTACCGACCCCCGGACACTAACATGTCAAATCAATTCACCTCCCAGGATTGGGCCGGGCCAGACAATATCAGATCACATTTAATGTCAGGTCCTCCCCACCCCGGTGGGTCCAGAATGGGGATGCCATGATCCACCTGACAAAAGTTGAGGTATTGGTTCAAAAGCACTTCAGAAGCGATCCGCTTCACGCCTCCGTCCAAATCTGCGAAAGGTCACAGGTCACGGCTATTCAAGTTGGGTATGCAGAGAAAGATCATTCAACCGTGACAGTCTGGCTCCGTTCTCAGCTGCTACGGGGACCTCGGCTACCAGGTTCGCAGTATTGAAGAACAGGCCAACTAGCCGATCACCAGGCGTATTTTAGGCATTGCCAGAGGCCTTGCCATGTTATCCCCCATTAACATTGGGAGGGTGGGGGTTCAAATTGCCTAATTTAGGCGTTGTCTTCTAAAATTGGCTGTGACGTCATGAATTTGAAAAATTTTGACTGAAAAATCAATATCCGTCAATCTCTAGTTTTTGAACTGGTTGTGTTGATTCTATATTCGTTCATGCTGCACATGTGCAACACAATTTTCATATATTAGAGCAGATGGGAACACCATGGAAACGACGAGTCAGCGTAAATGGAATTTTGAAAAGTGTTGTGTCACTATTTCAGGTTTGAAATTACCAGAAGCTGCACAATCAGTGATGAAATAATCTGTGATGCCTTAGCCGCTCGCCATTTTTAAGTAGGCCTACGTCGGTCGCTAGGTTACCAAAGCATACGATACCGAACTGCGTCTACAAGGATTGTTGGAGTTCGGACCCGTTCACTCGACGTTGATTGGCATCTCGACACTAACCTTGTCAGTTTAGTATTGGTAATTGCGTTTGGTCCACCTATGACCACTATGACCTCTGGTTCTAGAACGTTGCTTCGGTGAAGTCAGGAGCTGCACGGGGCGATCGCGAAATGACCCAGATCTGCTACAGATTTAACTTTTAAATCACAAAAAATGGCATTGTTCGGTCATAATAATCATGACTTTTGACCTTGCTTTGAATTTATTTATTTGTTGTTCCTGACAGTCTCGCTAAACCACGAGGTGTCGCCATCTAATCCAAATCTTTTTTCAATATTTTTTAAACCATTGAGGTAATGACGGTGATACGTGTGTTGTCACGATACCTCTCGCTTTCGTTTTGTCTGTAAAGACATCGTTTCATCACTTTTCTTGATTATTTAATTGCTACTATTTCTATTCTGTCGTTTTTTGAAGGATTTTAAGCACAAAATCATTATCTCGTCATGGTTGAATAAATAATGTTGCGCCAATATTTTGTATTCGCTAGTTGGCGATAAAGTTCAAGGCAACCAAAATGTTGAAAGAGCCATATTTTTTGGCATGTTCGGTTAAAAAATCCGGATATCCGGTCAACACAAATTATTGGATGGCTTAGTATTCGTGAGTACGTCTGTTGTCAGCCCCACGAGCCGTCTGTACGCTACGGGGATATTGTCAGGTTGTATGACATTGTCATTACGGAGTTTGCCGATTCCATCTGATAAGTTGCAGTTGCTGTGACTCGAGATGCGGTCCCTCCGAGTACATACGAGCACTGATGTGTATAGCGGTTGCCGGTAAAGTTTCGGTCGCGGTGGTCAAGTTGTCCTACGTGACACGTCTGTAAGAACTTGACGTTGCAGATACCTAAAACGAGAGAAGTCGAAATTGAGAAGAAAAAAGCAAATTCTCTCTGATCGAGACAGGCAGGACTAGCGCTTTTGGACTCGACATCACGAAAGAACAAAAATTACGCTTCCGGTGTTCCCCATGAACTACGATTGCGTTCGAATTTCGACAGTTTTGCAAACGAAAACAGTGTTCCCCATGAACTACGATGGCGAAGCAGCCCCTTCACACACTCCACGGCTGCGTTCAGTGGCACATCTGCTTAAAGAAATGAAGCCGATGCGGACAATAGACCGATACCCATGTCGAGAAACCAGTGGAGCGTGAAGTGGAAAACATCTGCGTCACATTCACGCTCTAATGGTTTCTCGGGGTATCGGTAGGAATCGTCAGCCACAGATCAGGCGAGTCGGGAGGCAGGCGGCTATATAGCTATCAATCACTGTGTCAGTATCAACCGATGTCGGACTTGTGAAGTCTTGCACACCGTGAGCGTAAGCCTCTGTTGCGCTCCGTGCTAAGTCAAGCTACCTCCTTTTTACGCCCGCGTCGTTCGCTCGATTCTAAACGTTACGCACGCTAAGTTCACGCTCAGCATGAACAAGCCTTATGTATTAACCTGTTAGTCCTTCGTTCAACTTGTGGCAATTTGTATCGGGTGGCTCTTGCTCCAGGTTTACGATATCACGGCACTGGTCGATTGAATAGCTGGCGTTGCACTGATAGGTGGCCTTTGCAATTGAGCAAATCCCTCCGGACGGACCTGTCAATGTACAAAGTCTGTGCATGACGTCGTCGACGTCGTGGGGATATTCTTAGAGACGGAAATCTGATTCACCGCTATGGGGTCAGTTTCAGAAATCAAGGATTGGTGGGTTTGTGGTGTTTTTTGTGGGTGTTTCCGAACGGACCTGTCAATGTACACAGTCTGTGCATGACGTCGTGGGGATATTCTTAGAGACGGAAATCTGATTCACCGCTATGGGGTCAGTTTCAGAAATCAAGGAGTCGCAGTTATCCGGGACGTAGGCTACTCCCTAGAATTTCCTTCCGCTTGGTGTATGTTACTTACTTGCAGTAGCCATGCACACCACAGCATCCGCTTCGGTCCAGTTGAGATTCTCATCCTGGGAAATGAAACGATTGAGATAGAATGCAGATAAGAGAAGCTTGGCAGTTGATACTAATTGAAATCCAATTTTAAAACAGGTCGCACACGGACGGGCCTACCATTGATTTTTGTGAGAATTATGTACTGTTTTGAATTCATAGCGATTTCAACTACTATCAACTATTATATGCCCCCGGCCAATGCTTACATAGTACTCGAGTCGATACTTCCGGGTTTATAGCCAATATATATAGTCCTCGAGTCGATACTTCCGGGACGAAAATAGCAGCATGTGTGTTGTCTTGAATTTATGGCGTTTATCACCCGCTACGGTAACATGCGCTTGGCCAATGCTTATTACGAGTGTCGAAACCGCCGGATCAACTAAGTGGTTGCTTGTTGACAACCAATAGACCCTTGCAGAAATGCGCTAGAGTGATTTTCGCTAGAGTGGACTCGGCTTTGTTTACATCGATACGCAGACAAACAAGGTGGTGAGCAGCGTTAGCGTGGGTGAAGATGGGTCGTGTCTAGCGGGGTATTTGGCATTAATAGATGTAAATGATATTTTTAATATGTGTCACGGTACCAATAAGATCCGCAGAAGTTCGCAAGGCAATATATTGTTGCGTGAATTTGGCGTCCTGGTGCGATTTTCATCATTCAAGGTCTCAGGCTTTGTAAAGACGCCCCTTTAAGCTTACCTTCGATTTAGGCCAGGTTTTGTGATTTTCACCCTCATGCGTCATAGAGTCATTTAATGTCGCCTCAATCTTGTCATCAAGTTCGTCTTCTGTGACATTAGTATTTCGAGTGACGTCATCGAAGATGTTGGCGCCGATCCCTTTACAAATGACATCAGCCTCTTTGTACGTCATAGTGGTGTCAGGAGAGTAAGCTACAACGAGCCATTTTTTGTTGGCGATTTTTGACCATTCGTACCCTGTGTGATTAAATAATGCTGCACTAAAGAGATAATTATTACGCATCAATGCATGTCAATTATGTGATCAGCAGAGCGTGAAATGCGAGGAGCCTGCGGTCTGAGCTCACTTGTTAGCAGTCGATGGCGGACGATCACTTACGATAGATATTGAGAATATCGCCACAGTTTTAACGTCCAGTCAAATTTATAGCAATATATTGATAGAAGCCGATGGCGGACGATCACTTACGATAGATATAGAGAGTGTCACCATGGATTTAACGCCCAGTCAAATTTATAGCAATATATTGATAGTGGCCGATGGCGGTCGATCACTTGCTTACAGTAGACAGACATGGGGAGCTAGGCAGAGTTGGTGAAAACGCCGTGAATTCAGAACAACATTGACTTACGAATTGATACGTGCTTCTCAATGATTCCGGATGTAGTGGATTGAGTTTCACCTTCGGTGCTTTGCTCGCCATTGCTCGGCGTGGTCGGACGAGTATTGGTGTTGGCAGATTCGGTACCTTTAGACGTGGCCGGAACAACCAATGGCGTGGTCGCATCAGACTTAGTAGTGGCGTCCGTGGGCGTGGCCGGTTTAGGGACTCGTTTAATAATCGTTGAAATTGTCACCGATGAGTCATCCATTGATAGTTGATCACTGAGGTACTTAACAATCTCGCTCAAATCTCCATCTGGCGGTGATAATAGAAACACAAATAATATTAGAGGTGCGTAATCTGACTCGGGAGCAGGGGGCCCATGCGCAATTACCTGCCCCCCGAAAATACTTCACTAAACTTCGGATACCTTTTTCGCAGGACCACATCCCGCATGTCACGTGGTCTCACTCCCATGTCACGTGGTCCATGGCTGACGCTTCTAAGATCTATTTATCTAAGTTCTAATCCTTAAATCAGCTAGAGATAACGCCGCGCACCTCAGCGCGCAATATCTCATCATTTTTTGTAACGTGTGACGTGATCGAGTCAGCTCTAAAATCAAATCTGACTCATAAAGTTGATCAAATCATTATATCTATAAGTTCGAGAATTTGGACTTACTTCGGATGTCTTCCTGTGAAATATGAGAAAATAGCTTAAGGCGGGGGGGTCAGAAGGTTGGTGAAACTCGATAGACCTTTGCATGAATTTTATGCTGGGTTTAAAAACTTGAAACTGCGGGAAGAAAACTTAGAATAAACTGGAAATACGGTTTGTGAGGAATAATTTATCCTCAGACTTATTCCGGTATAACTAGAGTGTAGTCGGATAGCAGTAGAAACAGCCTTCGATGAGACTTTTTTCGTCTTATAATGGACGCAGATGGGAACCAGGTTTCAGGGTCAAAACAGGCGTGAAGATGCCGCTTTGATCCCCACCCTTAATCAAAAGTTGAGCCGAAAGAAGTACGCAAATTGAAACAGCAATGATCAATATTACGGGATCACGGTCATGCAATTTAGACGTCTACTAACAACGTATTAGTCCAAATCACCACTGATTAAAATTATCGAGGCCTTCCGCAAACGGTCAAAATCCATTTATTTCTGTACCCTTCACGCATTCCTGCTTACCGTGGTTAATGTAAACGGTTGACCGCCAGGACAAGTATTCCCTGAAAAAAAGGAACTGGAAATCAGGCTCATAGAATCGGCTTTTTACAGCCGTACTAAGCCTGTGACGTGACAATTGCATTTTATCAATAGCAATACAACTATAAAATATATCACCGCAGATTTATCGTCCAGTCCAGTTCATTGGAATAGAATTCATAAGCTTTCGGATATTCACCCTACTATAGTAATATATAGAATAAGACACCCCAGATTGAACATCCAGTCAAGTTTATTGAAATATAATTCGCAAACTTTCGTAACTCTGCTTTTTCATCAGGGCTGGCCAGTTAGCCACGCAGCTATCCCATTCTTCATCTAATGAAGGAGCGAAGTTCCGAAACCTTGCGAATTATATTCGAATATATTGAACTGGGGTGTCTTATATTACTATTCGGATCATCGCCATTGGCTCCAATATTTTGCGTAAATATAAAATCGAAGGTGTCGAGCAATATAGACTCCATAAAACAAACAAAGATACGATCATTGTCGTTGTAAACCTACCATAGCATGTTGCCAGCGTCGTCAGCAAGACAGCAAAATGTACTTGTGTGACCATATCCTTTCTCCAACACACCGTAGGCCTAATGCAGGATGTAGAAGCTGGTTGTTAGACAACTCTTAGGGTTGAAATCAAAAAATCATAACATATTCCTGGCTTAAGCCTGGCGTTCATACGCGTCTATTATAAGGCGACAAAAGACTCATCGGAGCATGGTTGTAACTATTTCGATAGACCGAATAAGTGCGAGGATAAATTCCATCTAACAAACCGTCTATTCTAAGTTTTTATCGCATGGTTAGAAGTTTTTCAACCCGGAATAAAATTCAATCTATCGAGTTAATAAGCCACCTTTTTGATCCCCACCCTTAATGTTCTATAGCGTTTTCGGCCCTACTATGGTAATATAACGAGGTTAATGCTTACGACACGTGTGCCAATACTTGTGGACTTGTGGACCCTGGACCACAACCGAAACAGAACACTCCTAACAATCTCTGCCAAGCATGAATCCCTACAGGCATTTCGATCTCGCAAGCTCTGTAGGCTGCCTGCAACCTACGCAACTCTATACAAGGAAGTTTTTCACATTCTAATGACTGTTGCTATCGTATAATATCTCTGGATCGGTTGAGTCAGTAAATACGCACGCAATTTTTCGCACTAGGTGAAAACTGAGCTATTTCCTGGTTTGGCCGTGTTTCCTTGAAACTGTGACGCCGGTGACTGATCCGAATATCACAACAACGCAATTCACGTTTACCTCGACCCTTCACGCACTGACCCAACAATGTATCAATTTATTAATATTTTGCCTTTGCAAATGTAGGGCATACACGGAATTAGTATGCTAGGGAAGCTCCTATGATAGGAACGTGTAGTGTGTTGACAATTTAATATTATCGTTTCGGGCAAATCACTCGATATCGCCCACTTGCGGCAATAAACTTTAGCTTCTTAATGCGACTCCAACGTATGACCAAGAGCGAAAGAGAATTTTAGAACGCAAATTATTATTCACCCGCAAGGCCTTAAAAAGTCTCATTTTTGTTAAAATATAGACGTTTCCAACGCCAAAAACGTCTAAAAGAAATTCGAAAGAGCATACATTCAAAATTTCGAGCTCCTCTGCAATGCGTACCATGTACACCGCGCGTTTTTAGTCATTATGTTGTCTACAGATCATTCGTGGCGAATTTTTGTTTTGTTGAGGATCTGGTAAGAAGTCAAGGATGATTAAAGCAATACTAGTTTTTAATAACCACGGCAAGCCAAGATTATCAAAGTTCTATCATCATTATGTAAGTATTAGATATTAAATTTAGGTTAGCGTACGCATATCGCCATAGCATTGTAGGTAACAGACAGATTTATTGATGTTCCAACAGAGTAAGACAGAATACATTGCGAATAAGAACAATTGTAATTGATGTGGCAGGGCCGCAACAAAGGGATCTATTGATCATTGAGTCAGCTGATATTCACACAGTGCTGGTGCCGTGATGCTTATCACGCGTCCATAATGTCCATCATGCAGGCAGGACAAGGATGCACCGAAGTCACGGAGACTGTCTTTAGCCTACTAACAAAATACAGCGACAATCAATGAATTACTCTTCTATTCGTGTATTTTCTCTAGTAAAGACGCCCTCGGACTGAGTCCGGGGCCTAGGATAGAGAAGGGGGCAGGTTGGGTGAGGTCTGTGCGGAGCGACACGGAGCCGGGTTAAGCAGCGACGTCCACCTTTTTGTAATATCTGCGTAATATAGCTCTGATATCTGCGCTATTTAAGCACAAAAAGGGGCATTCATCATATCGTCACGTTGCAAGGTTATGAACTTTCATTGACCTATAGTAACCTCCCCGGAAAATTTGATATCTTGGTATATCCATTAGGCGGTTGCCCACGACGCAGATATATTTTGGCCCCAAGGTCAAAAATAAATTTCCTTGGCTTCCCTCAAATTTCTGCCTCCCCCAGCTATTATTTTGAAAATATTGAATATTTTGTAGAGTGAAGATGAACAGCAACAGATAATTCGGGAAACTTTCCATCTCGTTTCACGAAGAGACGACAACGTTTGCAGCTTTCTTGAAGGCGGAACGTGAGTTTTAGCAAAAGAATAGCCATAGTGACGTCATATTAGTGATGGGCCAAATGTTGAACTTGTGACTTTTTTGCGGACTAGAATTTTCAATATCACTGTGATTCATATTAGATTCGGTAGCGGTAGGCCGAACCTGCACAAATCGCAGACGCTATGACCGTTCTGTGCTCTTTTATCGTCAGGTAGCATGAACCTCAAGGGCCGGGTCAAGCGGAGCCGTCGACCTCTAGTAGTAACGCCTTGAACCATAAAACAGTGATGACGTATGTGTATTGGAGCGTGACAGTGTTTGTAGCCGTATCTGATAGTGCTTTGGTGCTCGATTTTGCTTGGCATGCGTTGACATTTTTGACCGTCCGTATCTTTGAAATTCTACGTTTCCGATGGGCGGGATGTTGATATTCATAACCAGCCTGCCTCATTCTGTCATTTGACACCCACCTTCGGTTCCGTTGCGAGTGGGGAGTAATTCTGCATATTTACCAACCTCACATCCCAGACAATCTCGTGGTATTCTTCGACCTTTGCAGTTTGCCGCAACAATTTTAAAACCGCAGCCTGAAGTAGCAGTCGTTGTATTTTCAGTCTGATCGGGGGATCGGATTACCGTCTCGTTTATCGTCACTATGCGACGCTTTACTTTGTGTTCTGCGTCGATTCGTCAGAGAGCGAGCTGGGAATACTGGATCTGATTCAAGTTCTTGTCGAAACGCTCGACCGATGTTTTGAAAATGTTTGCGAACTTGATCTAATTTTTCATGTCGATAAGGTGAGTGGTTTAAGCAAGGCTTTGGTTTGTTGAGTTGGAAAGGATGTCGTTTATTCGCTCGCTCTCCTTTCCCAGGTTCTGTATATATTATCCGAGATCGTCATGGGCGGAATGGTTCTCGAGACGAACATGAACGAGATTGTGTCAAGACACCTCGAACAAGACAAACTAGAAAAGTCAGAGGTACGCTACTCCATTTTGCTGTGGTCATGGGGCATTTAAACAATGCATCGACCTAAATGACCTTATGACATCACAATTTCCTTATTTCATCACAATGTATCCATGACAAATTTCTTGTAATATCACAACGGATCATTTATTTGACGCAGGGAATGGACCTGTCTCAAGAGATAAGCAAGATAAAGGCGCTTATTAGCGACCTTACCGTATAAGGCAAGGTTCGGGTGTGACCTAACATGAAAATATTAACGTGTGGTCTGCGAAACACTCTGCATTGCTTCTTTCCTGCATTGCTTTTTCACCAAACTTACTCACTCGCATGTAAAATAAGCCGTGCATTATTTTCGCTTCTTTTAAGCCTCTCCTCATCTGGTGGGCTTGCTCTAGGGGTGGGAAAGTCGATATTGGATATCGGCCAAACGACAATAATCGAGGCCGGTATTCATGAATTTTCGATTATCGTATCGGCCTTGAAATAAATACCGATAGCTCTAGCCTGCCTCTAGTGTGCTTATCAGCTATACCGTAGATAACGCCACGGAGTGACGTCATCAGATTAATTGTTAGACTTAGCCCGGGGCTAACTGATGGCCGATATCGATTATTGAAACCCCTGATCTGTTTGCTTCTGCGTTTCTTCGCTCAGCTGCATGCGAAATGTGCATTCTGCACGGACTGGCACGGCAACCATGAAAGATTTACTAACAGTGCAGATGAAATCAATTAATGCGCTGAAAGATTTTTCCGATCCTTGAATTTATTAAAAATTGTAGATTATGATGAAACAGATAGCATGTAGAGTTTGCTGTGATGCAACAATACCATTCTCATGATAAGCTATTCGATTGAACAACGTCACCACCAGGAACGCAGCCAGCCTCGAAAAAGGAGGTTCCAGCTCATGACGTCACAATTTTAAAAAATGAGCAATTTTTGTGAACATCGTTTTCACCGGGGTGGTTTTACTGAACTCATAGGAAACACTATGCTTACGTGGAATCACGTGCACATAGGGAACACTGTACTCATGGGAAACACTGTGCTCACAGGGAAACCACGTGCTTATGAGGAACACTTTGCACATGGAGAACACTAGCCATGGGGAACACTGCTCACGGGTAACACTGCTCATGGAGAACACTAGCCATGGCGATTCATGCGTTCATTGGGAACACTGTACTCATGGAGAACCACATGCGTTCATGGGGAACACTGTGCTCACGGGGAACCACGTGCTTATGAGGAACACTGCACATGGGGAACACTGCTCACGGGAAAACATGCGTTCATGGGGAACACTGTACTCATGGGAAACACTGTGCTTACGTAGAACCACATGCTTACGTGAAACCACGTCCGCACGGAGAACCACGTGCTCATGGGAAACACTCACGGGGAACACTGTGCTTACTTAGAACCACGTGCTCACGGAGAACACTCTGTGACCAGGGACGTAGCAGCCTCGACACCTCTGACCCCCAGAACCCCCTTCTGGCTGATGATTCGATTGTGACGTCATATCTTATTTCAATTTATTTCCTCGTGGATTGCTATTATTACGTGATTTCTGTGACAATTGCAATAACTTGCTTTGTTCTCCAGGCTGGATTGGCTGGAGCTCCTGCCAAAGCGGCGGCCGCAATCAAGAATATTGACCTTCCGACGCTCCCGAAAGATTTGCGATTGCCCAACATTGAACTACCGAAGCTCCCGTCATTCCGATGAGCGTCGGGTACTTCTAAATAACTCGTGGACGCTCGTACTTGTTGCTAATACTTTTCGTCTTACACAAAATATAATATTGTTACGCTTGGTTTAAAAAATATCCATAAGTTTAAATATGGATAAAAAAATAACTATAGCTCAAGAACTCCGCATCACGTGACCAAAGTCCCATAATTGCATTGGCATGGATGACGTCATAGATGCGACTATATCAATGCATTCGATCGATCGAGGCCATTACCGATTGCGATGGGGAAGGATGACGGAGGTTCATTTCCTCTCCCAGATAAGTCTAGTGTTCCCCGTGACACTGAAAATATTAGATTCTCAATATTTATTAGAATTTAATGACAAACTTTGATGACGCGTTGAGCTGCAAATGTTATAAGACGTTATGTTCCCGTTGATATTATTTCCTGAGCAAAAATACGTGTCTAATTAAACTTTTGGTGTCTATGGGGAACACTGCTATTATCCACGATCAATGCGACTTCTAATCAGCTTCAATCGCAACTCGTCAAAATGCAAGCGAGCAAGGTTGAGTATGACGATACAATCGACGTTGTGTGTGATGTAGAAATGATATCGAAAGGGTTGTAAGCGTTTGGAATTTAGATCAAGGCAGAATGTCACCAGACCGCAGCTTTAAAATCTAGACTCAGTTTATTTCGAAATATGCAGTTGGTCTTTCAGAGCGCTGCTTCATCCGTCAAGTGTGCCACCAAATATCTGACGGTTCGAGTCACTAAATGTCTACTGGTGCGAGCAATGTCCACCTAGCCGTATTCGAGTCACAAAACTTCTACTGGTGCGACCAATGTGGACCTTGCCGTGTTCGAGTCACTGAAATGTCAACTGGTGCGCCTAACCCTGTTCGAGTCACTAAAATTTCTTTTGGTGCGCCTAACCGTGTTCGAGTCACAAAACGTCTCTTCGTACGTTCAATTTCGCCTCGATGCGAAAAGCCTCAAACGAAACTCATTCTTGAGATAGTTGTGGTCAATCAGTGATTTGTTTGCGCTGTTACATCAAGAATTTGTCGGCGATCTCGCCGCGATTTGAGTAAACATTTTCGGCAAAGCTTACATAATCTCTCCGACAATAACGGAGGTCTTCACCAATGTTTATATTAGACTTCGTTTAGTGTCACGCTTTTCACAAGTGAACGTGAGTCACAGAATCAAAATGCGACGAAGGTTAACACGACAGGAGTCTAGAGCTATGTTGCCACGCCGACACATGGAGTAGTCTACCTCTTCTGTCTAGAACACGGGTCGGCAACTTTTAGCATTTAAAGAGCCATTCGGTATCGTTTCCATCAAACTCAAACCTACACTTACGCGTAAAGGACTTCAGTGCGTTTCTCTTATTATATTGATAAGGAAAATAGAACTTCTTTGGCTGGGAAACTCAACTCATCAGTTCATGACATTGATATAAACATGTACAAAGTATTTTAATGATTTATTTCACTCAGTTAATGTGATTTCTGCTCCTGAATTTCACCGCACAGCTTAAGAAACTTTTCTCTTCTTGCATTGAGCCAGTATTATGAATACTGTTCACACGTGAGTTGCTAGAAAATGTTGGATAGTTTTGCTAAATTCGCTCTCTGACTTCGAGTCATCAAACAAAGAGCCGCGGGTTGTCGACCATTGGTCTAGAAACTTGCTTGTAGGAATCTATATCCAATCTATCATTTTGCACAAAATTAAATTCTTGAAAAAAAAACGGGAAGGTTTGTATCAGCGTCTGTACATCATCGATGTTCGGACGGTTAAGCAAACAGCCAAATCGTGTCGGCGATATCTGTGTTACATCACACAAGGTTAGGCTAACAAGATCAACATTAGATTTTGCGATAACACACGATTTCGTTAAAAAAAACCATTCAGTCGTCACAATAACATGTTAGGAGGTAGGCGTTGATAGACGATACGCTGACAGCGGTCTCAGTTACTACACAGTACAGAGTTAGAAGTTGTGTTAGAATTCGGTGGTTAGACGTATCTATCGATTTGTGAGAAAGCGCTTCTATCGCGATTATGATGGTTTTATGGAGGCGAAAAAACAGATCGATAGATATCGAAAAGAATATTGAACGCAGATTTAACGTCCAGCTTTGGTTTAATGATAAATATTACCCTACTTATGTAAGAATATAGTGGAGCCGATGGGGGACGATCAATAGATATCACGAAGAAGATTCATTACAGGTTTAACAACCATCCTTTGCTTATTGAGAATTATAACATTTACAAGATTTCGAAACTTCCGCTCCTTCATCTGCTGGTAGTGAACGTAGCGAATAGAGGCGTCGCGGAGCGCCGTGAACTCGGCCGAATCGCAGGAGGGCAATCAATGATTGAGTAATCTTGTAATCAATCAAGGCAGCGCGAGCCGATATGCGATAGAGCGGCGTAATGAAGACATAGCCATTAGGGTTGTAGTAGGCTAGTGTACGTTTGTGAGAGTTATCGCTTTGCAGTTAGTTTTGTGTAGAGTGTACAGAGTGAACGTGAAGGCTATAGAGTCGTACAAAGACGCCGCATTTCGTACAGCCTACGTGAGAGCATCGCTGCACAGCTAGTCTACATACAGTCGGGTTTACAGAGCGAATGTGAATGCCAACAGGCGACGCTGCTTGTCAGGCGTACGAAGATGCCACACGCAGCAAAATTTAGCGACAGTGCCCCTGTACAATTCTTGTATCTAGTTTGCAAAGCGAATATGGAGGCTAGTCGCCTGCTAAGACGCTTAACATAGTCCAGATTGCGAATTTAGGTAATGTTTGCGGCGCCTTTCGATTGAAGATTGCGTTGTTTAATAGCGTGTGGAGTCGGTAACCTATGTAGAGATCTAACATTTCGTATGGATTTCAAATTAGACGAGGCATTGTGGCGCCTTCGCGTGGAATATTGGCTTCTTTGTAAGCCTTGTGTGGAGGTTTGAGTTGGTAAACTATGAAGAATATCGCAATAAAGGATGTAAAAGCTCAATTCACCCTCAACCCCGGCCCGTAGAGGTTGGTGTCGTTGAAGTAAAAGAACCAGTGTCAATGTCAAATAATTCGTTAAACTATGCAGAAAAGGTATCCAGTGATGGATTGGGTTTGGTAACTTACACACATACGATACGAATATGTCAGATGTGTATTTCGCGAAATTTGTCAGAGTTTCAAGTGTGCGAGAGAGATCTCCTACCGCGCCTTGTGAATAGCTTACTTGCTGTTGGTGGACTTGACTCAACCAGAGTAGAGATCAGATGACGGATGTGAATTTATGTCAATTTTTTTATGCTAGTGTTTGACGAGCATTTCTGATTTTGGAGTCGACGTGACAAGAATCTCAATGACGTCGCATATAGGACAGTTGAAATGAATTATGATTTGATAATGAATAGTTTAGGCGAGATTATTACGACATTGAGGTTTTTAAAATCGCGTCGTCAAAAAGATGGCGAAAATTTTCGCTTACACTGCAAGCCGATTATGACGATTGAATGGGTTAGTTGGTATAACTAAATCAACAAACACTCCAACAAAGACGTTCTGACGATTGTTACGTCACTGAGCGACTTGTTTAGGTCTGATATCCGGATTCGGATAATTAATCCGAGGTTGTCAAAATACCAAGCGCCATATGTATACTATAATTTATATCGTAAAAGAAGGTCCACCACAGAATTAACCTCCCGCCTCGGTCAATTGAGAAATAATACCCCAATTAAGTAAGAATGTAGTGGAGCCGATGGCGTACAATCAATAGATATCGCAAAGAAGATCTACCACAGATTTAACCTCCAGCCTTGGTTCGTTGACTATATCGCACTAATAAAATGCAGTTAACGGGCACTGCAGCATTGCGGCGCTGCATGCATTTTGAAGCGATTAAATTCAGATGACAACCTTGCACTTTAGCGGATTGTGATGTCACGTAGCCTCGTTTGACGGCATCGACATCGGTAATCGTTTCTCGTTCCGTTGTAAAACGCGGACGCTCATGAATTATTAACGTGTTTTAAGTATCGCGTAATTCCCAACGCGCATGCTCTAGAGTGATTACGTCATCATCTCTGTTGTGATGGAATAGGTGAATATCAAGGTTGTAAACTTTGTGATCGCATAATTAGTTCCTATATTGACTCGTATCATCTTTTGTCCGGAGCTTGGATTCGATATCACCGCAGTTTTAACGTCCAGCCAAATTTATAGCAATTATTGATACTAGCCGATGGCGGACGATCACTTACGATATAGAGTGTGTCACCACAGTTTTAACGTCCTGACAAATTTATAGCAATTATTGATAGTAGCTGACGGCGGACAGCCACTTACGATAGATATAGAATACCACCACAGTTTTAACGTCCAGTCAAATTTATAGCAGTTTATCTAGACATGTAACACCCTTATCCTTTTATCCTAAAGTAGATCACGACTGATTGTTTTAATTCGCAATAAACTGAGGCTGGACGTTAAATTTGAGGTGAATCTTCGTTACGATATCTATTGATCGTCCGCGACCGGCTCCACGTCACCTCATTGCCTGCGAATCGCTGGAAAACGTAATTATTCTTTGGTTTCAGCAAATAGCTTGAGAGGTCACGGCGTCCAGAAGTTTGTCGATATCAATTTTCGCGCTATTGGATTAGATTCCTTTGTGACTTAACACTACGATTCGCAAGCCTGTTTTTCCCACACAGCGGTCGTCGCCGTCGAAGTCAGAGAAATTTTTCCGCTGCTTCAGGCGAATGGATTTATTAATATTTCACACACGGTTAGAATCAATATTCGAGAAAGGTGCCCACGCCCGAATGGTGTCTATAGCGTTCGCTGTTTACGTCTAATAGAGATCCGCGGGCAGGGTTGATATCCGCGTTTTTGCCGGAATAAGTGTCGACCGTCACCCAACTAAAGAGGCCTGCAGTATATGTTCATGATTCTTTGATATAATCGGCGTCAGCCATCAATGTGCGAGGACAGAAATCGCGACAGGAATCGATATCATTTTGCACGGTGCCACACAGAGCGCCACATCTGCGTAAACAATGCGAGGAGCCAAGTAAGGAACCCTACGGTATATTTTTCGTGATTTTTCAGTGATCGGTATCAGTCATCACGCGAGAGCGCTGATTACCGGCGTCGGTATCATTCCCTTGCATGTTGACGGGGAGGCACTCCTGCTATTTGCTGGTGATATTTTGCGCACCCCTGCAATTTGCTGCAGGCGCGCTCTTTATTGGTACTTGGCGTACGTAAATGCCATTATGACGATTGAATGCGAATATCAGGCCGATCGTCTTCAACGATTGTTGTCTGGAACTAAAAATATTCGCATTATGACATAACATTCGCGTCTAGCAGGAGGTCGCCATTCACAAAACGGAAGGTAATAACAGTCAATTCATCGTCATAAAAGCCGCGCTATTTCCATTTTGGCGTCACAATCGTCGGGTGTTATAGCGCGGTGGTCGCCGACGAAGGCAGCGATAACTCATCTGAACAAATATTTTGTTAGCGAATAATGGCTATTAGGGAATAAGTAGTCTGACGTCACAAACGGTTTCAAAGTCGTTAGAGCAGAGGCAACAGCGGAGGCAGTCAAAACAGATGAAGTGATTTCATAGGATAGGCAGGATAGTCAGTTTGTGAAGGCGCACGAGCTTGTGAATTATATTCCAATAAACTGGACTAGACGTTAAAATCTGTGGTGACTTGCTATATCTGCCGCCATCGGCTTTTACTGTTTTTGTTACAAGTTTGAGTTGGATCGGGGCAGATTACGAGAGTTAGCGGGAAATTGGATTTCGCGGCTACGTAATCTAGGCCGATTACAATCGAGGTGGTCAGGTTATGTTCAATTGAATGAACAGAGAAATTTCCTCCTCAGATTGAGCTTCATTCATTCCGAAAAAGCGTCATAAAATATGCCTGGCTCAAGCCTTAAAGCTGGTTCTCATCCGCGTCCATTATGGCGACAAAAGACTCATCGGAGCGTTTTTCTCCTAACCAGAACCCGCTCCATAGACAGAATATGTCCGAGAAGAAATTCATTCTCACTATTCTAAGTTTTTGTCGCACGGTTAGAAGTTTTAAACCAGGTTTAACGAGATACGCCATCTTTTGATCCCCAACCTAACGGTATACCGGCAAAACAGTGCCGCTGTCTAACAAGCAGGCAAGCAGGGTCGTCGTTGTCCAGGAGCCTGTTGGATCACAACCCTAGTTCAACTTACTAGCCAGACGCTGACAAAGGATTGATTCCCAGGCTCGTATCATAGACCTGTTCGGGTGTTCACACGTCATCATCAACTTTGATAGCTTCCTCCATCACTCTGAGAGCGAAATTATCTCTCTGTGACGACATTGTAATCTCGATAAAGGAAATATTTCCGAAATTATATTCCGATGACTTTTAATTAATTATGCGTAGTGTTAAATTTAGCAGAGGTCCTTACAGAACAGATAGTCGCGTCGTATTTTACACGCAGTTGAAGATCAAACAAGCCTGCTTCTGACCACATTATATTAATCGTCCGATGTCGTCTCGTATTCTATTGTCAATTATTAAATGAGCGCCTATGACATCATAAACATACTTATTGTTGCGTAAATGAGAGTGTACGATTCCAATCTTGATGTCGCCTTCGGTAGACGATCCCTTACGATAGGTATTGAGTTCCATCACGGTTTTAATGTCCATGGTCCAAGCAACTTGGAACCAGCATGTGGCTCCCCTGAAGCAGAGTGAGCACCTGGTTCCACGTGGGCACAGTTTACGCCATGAGCACAGTGTTACCCGTGAGCACAGTGTTCCCCATGAGCACAGTATTCCCCGTGGGCACAGTGTTCTCCGTGACCACAGTGTTCCCCATGAGCAAAGTGTTCTCCTCGACCACAGTGTTCCCCATGAGCACAGTGTTCATCGTGAGGACAGTGTTCCCCATGTGCACAGTGTTACCCATGAGCACAGTCTTCGCCGCGAACACATGGTTCCTGATTCCGCGGTCGATCACTTCGATTGATATAGAGCGGGCTCTGAAAGCTTGTGAGCTAAGTTTCCAATAAATTTTACTGGATGTGTGGTCAGTGTTCACTTCTTGTGTGACACATCGCAACCACTCGCTGGGACAGTTCTACGAATATTTAAATTATGATAATTCGATATTATTCACTTCTGGCCGCTACTTCGCGTTTGATGGTAGAATTTTTAGGTCGTGGGAAATGCGAAATGTTTAATAATTTATAGCAATATTTCGCGGTGTTTTCGTCTCAGCCGCGTTGCGTCGCAAGGTCAACCAGTTTTCCAATACGTTCGCTCGTTTCCAGCCAATTATCTCGTCATAGCGAACAATTTGTCACGAAAGAATGGACGCCGACAACGTGTCGCCTGCAGAATGCTTGATTTAATCTAGCCGCGAAGAGAAAAGCAGAACGGTGGAAAAATTGAGTTTTAGTGTTTCGGTGACGTCACATTCGAGAAATTAGGGAGGTTTACAACGGGGAATGTCCGGCGTATAACTCGCTACCTGGTCATGTGCGGTTCACTGTGGCTCTCACAAATAGAACGCGGACGAATGAAAAGAGAGCGTGTGGCCGAATAAGTATTCGTGTATGGTGGCAGACGTACAGGCAGATTCCTGGGATTTAGAGAGAAATGCAGACGTCGCGATTAGGTACACCTACTACATTCACGGCCTTCATTGCATTGTCACCGACCTGGAAAGCCGTGAATGTAGCAGGCCATGGTTCACCCTAAATTGGAGGGATCAATTAATGATGACGCTTCGTTCCTCGGGGCTCAGCTGCTTCGTTAAATTTGTAGCGTCTGCTTCGTACTGATCGTTTCACTACACTATTCATAATAAGCATTTCAGAAATGAGAGGTACAAGGTACAAGGCCACTCCACGGAAACCGGAAACCGGAGAGTCGTGGTTGTAATAGTGATCCAGGCTATAAACTGGAAGTATTGGCACGTATACCGTAAGCATTGACATGGCGTAAATGACCTTAGTAGTTGAAAAACGCCATAAATTCCAAACAAACAAACAAACTCTACACGGAAACCTGTACACAACAGTTAAGCGGTCCGCGACAGTAATAAGGTATCGCCGAAGTCATACAGAAGCTCGCCATGGATTGTGTATGACCGACGTACAGCCGAATCACACAGCACAGAACGTGGGAAAATGTTTCATCGGTTGCCGAATGCAGCAATTTCGTGTGACATGGTCCGATAATAACCTCACTCGTACCGTACACCTCTCTATAATTAGAAGTTCAGTTCCAAATAAGTATGCTGACGTCATCGTCTTGTGAAAGCTGAAAGCCTGTCGTTGTCAATATCAAATCGTTATTCTGCGATCATAATAGATTCTGTCACTTCTAGATGTTCCGAATTATCGATATTTATTGAATGGCATAAGTGACGTCACGGCTAAACGCAAAAATTTTCGTCGCGCTTTCAACATTAAATGCGGTTCGGGAAATCAGTAAAAATGGTTTCGGTCCGTGGGGATTGAACTCAAATACACTGCGCTCTCTACCAACAAGGGACATGAGAGGGGCAGGGTTCGAGCCCCGGCGTAGAGAGCGAGATGTGTTACGGCACAATGCATACCTTGTCGACTTCGAAACCCCCCAAAAAATGGAATTGGTCGGTTCGAAGTTAGGACCACAGAAGCCACGGGAGTCAGACTCGAAATTTCATCGCAGATGAGCTCCGCGCTTGCGCAAATCCGAATGGTTACCGAAGCAAGTAATATCGAGTAACTTGCGTAGCTCATGCTACGTATATGTGCTGGATTTCGACTACACCCTCGCGTTCGAAGCCCGTTGTTGGCAGTGGCGGTTTTCTGTGGTTCCGAAAGGAGACGAGATGGAACTTGAGGACGCGCGCATTCAAACCACGCTTCCTACAAGCATACGACTGCAATTGACTTGCTAAAAATTGTCTAACGCGTCAAATTATTACGGTGACACTGCGCGTAGCACTTATGCGGTCACAATCCTTCAGGAATAGAACAGACAGTAACCGTAATCAATCTCGCGCTCATTTTCGTCTTTGGCTTATTTACATTTTCACCGCTATTGAAACTCGTTAATTGCCGGCCGCGGTTCGTCTTACGACGACGACGCCGTTTATACAATTTCAACACGATTGTTGAATCATAAAGGCCTCTTTTTATTACGTCAAAAGAGACCAGCGAGCAGAGACGTTAGAAGTGACTCAAGCTTGATTACGTCGTAACAGAACTTTGCGAAGCCAGTCCTGAATAGAATGATAATGACTCAATAATGCCACTTCTGTTGCTGATATTGACGTCACAAAGGATAGAACATGCTCCATTTTCATGTGATAATTAAAATGCTTCCAAAGCCTCCAGAGCGCTGCAATAACGAGCAATTGTTTCATTGCAGAATGTAGCTCACAGCTGTACTTCCATCTAGCAGAAGTTCGAATTTCTTTGCAAATTCATGTATTACCCTACTTATGTAAGAATATAGTGTGTCCGACGTCCCGACGTCTCGACGTCCAAGCCTTGGTTTATTGAGAATAACATTCACAAGCTTTCTCCTCTCGTTCATTTTCACCTAAGCGGAGCTCTGAAAGCACGTGAAAGTTTTAATTTTCAGGCTTGGTGTTAAATCAGTGGTCATCTGGGCAATCTTCTTTACGATGATTACAATGAGCTATTTACGAGCCTGATTAACTATACTTATAAATTCAATGACTGCACAGAAGACGATCCGCTGTTCAGTCGCTTTGACGCATTTCTGATAATGCAGGGGACAAAGACAGAGCTTACTTCCTACCATTGTGACAAAACAGACATTTTAAACAGGATGGCTCTGTGATATCATAACGAACGGGTGATAAAAATTATATAGTCTCATAAACATACATTATGACGTCCGCTTGAGCCGATTTAAACGCACTGCAAGCCGACGTTTATATTCGTAACAGCCTGTTTTGATTTGAGTGTAGGCGAGAAAACCTCACCTGTATCTAGTGCGCCTTCGCAGACTGCGAACCTTGTCGCAGCATATCAAAAGCAAACCTCTGTAAAAAGCAGAGCGGTGAAGTTCTCTGAGCTAAAAAGTTGACAGTACCATCGTGAAGAGGTCGTTTGCTGACTTTGCGTAACAGCTGAGGTCGTTTATGTCATAATTTGAAAAAATTGTATTATCGCGTAATAGGCGATAAGACTTGACGCTGCGCAGATTGCCAGCTTCATTGCGAGCAGCTTATCGAAGGCGAGAGTCGCCTGTTGTTTGAGAAGGAATGGAGTTTGCTCAGGAACTGTACTTTTTATTACAGGGTTTGTCTGCTTCTTCGTTTGTTTGAGCCAGTCTGAGAAAACGGGATATGGATTCGATAAGCTAAACATAGACCGCCCTACAGTAGTTCAGCACCCTCTTCTATGTTGTACAGAGCTACAGTAGATCAATTCATGCACAGGCCTGTGATATTTCAGTAGTTTATGTATTAGTACCGCTACGTATCGGTTGTTATGCAGGGCAGCAGTGCATCAATTCTGGTGCAGGCCCGCCACTGATTTTTCGCCAAACAACATATTTCTGTCGCCGTACGTACGCAATAGTTTATGTACCAGTACCGGTACGTTGGCCTTATATTGCGATTGCACCGAAAATATTGATTTAAATTTTCCGTGGCTGACACTACTGCCGTCCTTATACACAGGACGACTTCTGTGTCTGTTCGATCAGGAATTTGTTGCCCGCTATTGACGACAAGAGTGTCGAGCTACTGTAAAAGGTGACCTACCGGTACCGTCGGCGTAAAGGCGTTGTTCGGTGGCTTTACGGAACAACTCAGTTTGCTGTCCCTGTAAATGTACACCCAGGACGACTTCCCTGAGCGGTGAGCGCCCGTCGGCGTTGTACTTTATGGAGTGGCTACCGGCTTGTCATGCCTGTTTTGATGTATAATGCAGGCGGCCTGTCAGCGGAGTCGCGCCGGCTGCTGTGACCCAGAGTTGGAAGTATCGGTAGCGCGGTAGCGACTCGACTTGTTTACATCTCAAAGTTTAAATATGGTATTATTGCGTAATCATCAGAGGAATTGAGGTTGCCATGACGACAGTCTACCGTTAATTACTGATTATGGTAATCGGCAACAATAATATCGACCGCAAGGAGTAAATCTAGTCAGGCACACATCATAGGCAATAGCTTTTTGTTCCCGCTGTTTACTTAGACGGCTCTATTTCTTTGTTTATTTATTTCTAACCATTTAATATTAGGTAATTTCTGATAGAGGTGTTAGACATCTTACAAGCTAGCTTCATCCATTTTGAGCCACGCGAGATTAGAGAGGTGTGGGTTCGGCTGACGGCACGTTGCAACTGATGCTCCCATGGACTCACCACCTCTGTATGTCAAGACGCTACATGGCGTATAGATTACTATCGCTGTACCTTAGCCGCATTTTACTGGAACTAATTCTCTTACGCAGACAGAGTGGTGGTTCTCCAGGTGTTTGAGCGGCGACAAGCTACCCATGGTGGATGCTTACTCGCATTTTACTGAAATAATGTTCTTGACAGACAGAGGAGGTACTCTGTGTTTCCACGTGGCAACAATCTGTAGATACCATCCTCGCATATCGATTTTGTGCCACATTTTCAAGTTGTGAAAAACAGCAGCGTGTGTCCCAGCGTGCGCTCGTGAAATCGCGTGCGATGCGGGCTGCGCCGAATGTGTTGCAAACGTTAAACTTTCTTTATGCCGTGAAGAAGATTGATCACAAATTTAAACGTCCAGACTTTGTTTATTGAGAATTAAAACTTTCACAAGCTTTCGGAGCTCAAACTTCCTCCCTCTTCAGGTTAATCCGTTTAATCAGGGGTCATTATTGACAGATGTGTGTGACTTCTTTTTAAAGCTCACTGTAAGCATACGCATTGTGTATTGGGGACGCTATTATTCTCGTAACAGCACGAAATTATTTTCTCCGACATTTTAAATATCCGGCGACGTCTTATCAATTGTTTGTTTGAGGTGTAGACATAGATTACTGGGAAGGTGTCTGTGGGCTCTATCGACGATTCATCAGAAACACCGCTATCGTCTGCGAGATACCATCGTACCATATCATAAACATTGGTGACATCGCGAGTATCGTGATGTCAAATTAGTTATCATTTTGCGTTAGTACGCTATTCGAGGGGATCCAGATGGGTACGGCCATTCAACGCAATTCAGTAGAATGGGTGAGCTATGCTTGGCAGGTATGAGTATCAGTCCCAGAGCTCTATTGTTGGCGTATTTAATTCCGAGAATATTTGGATAGGTAGAGTTTCCGGTTTTTTTAATATGTGACGTTTTCAGTTACTCAGATCATGTACGTGTGGCGGTGCTCAGTTCAAGTCGATGTTTGTCGATATCAGAACTGCGAGCCTACGACCCTGCACATTTCACAGGTACTGACTGCCAACGTGCCAAGCATATAGATTGATTGGGCATCGATTTTAAACTCTGTGGTTTGACTCGGTCGAGAATCTTGTTAGTTCAGCATTCATGGAGTGGTTGATTCGGCGCTAAGCCAATTATGGCGAAAGATTTTCGCGCGGTTGTGATTACGGGCACTTTTCCGTCTTCGCCGCAGATCCCTATTAAATCGCACAACTGTCCAGTTGTCATTGTTTCGTTAACAATGTCATATTGAAAGTCTTCTGTGACGTTTGTATGTCAACAATGGTTATGTGTCTGGTTAGCGGGCTATCAGGTTGCGCTCTGTAGCGGATCATCGTGAGATCCCGACCTGACAATTAAAAGTAATCGTTCAGCTAGGAGATTGCCGCCGATTGTTATCAAAGAAACTGGTTCTTTTTTCCGAACAAACAGCGGCTTGACGTTTGATAAGCGGTGACATTATGCTTTAAATAAGTATATGAAATGGTGAAGCCGACGGCGGACGATCAGAATGCTGGTAAACGTATATTGTCACCACAGTTTAGCGTTACCACAAGTTTAATGTTTGTAGGTTTTGGCTTGGCCGAGTTCAACTAAATGAGAAAACGCGCTTAGAATTTCACACCTAGCGCCGCAATGTAGTTCGCGAGCTTTTTCAGTTACGAGTAGCTTTTGGCTGGACCATGGCCTACCTAAATGCTTAACGTTGAGCGTCAGCAGTGACCTAAATTTAGTTAGGTCGGTCTTCATGTGGGATAGACATCACGCCGCATCGTTGTAAGACCTCAGCAGGACTAATATAATTATTTTGTCACAACCACCTTGGTGATTGTGATCGGTAGCTATTCACGTTTAGTGATGGTTGTTTGATCGAGGGCGGCGATCCTCGACTTCAACAGCCGCTGATTTTCACAACAACGCTTTGATTAATTATGCCATTGTGATTTAATAATTCGTAAACTCGTGATCTGCATATTGATTGTGACGTAACAGGTAACACAAACAGATTGTAAAATAGATCGGATTGCAATACAAAATCACTTTTGTGACGACAACAATTAAGTAGGTCCTGAAAACGCTCCCGGGAAGCGACAATTTGACTCAGTGGCGTTCTGGGTGAAAGCGTGGGGTATCTGGATGATACTTTATGTTACCCAGACTAGATTGGGAAGTAAGCACAGCATATGTAACGTAGGATTGGAATACCAAGGTGGTGGTGGTGATGACGTCATCACGGTACGTGTATGTGACGTCACATAATTATGTCAGTCGCCAATTGAGATGTAATAGTCAACAGAGAGAGAAAGGGAGAGAGAGAGAGCATTAGAAACGGTTCGTATAGTCACGATGATGACGTCATAAATGTAAAAGAGTGCCGTGATTCCTAAAGTTATCGCCCGCATTTCAAAGCATACAAGTTCTAGCGCGTCGTCAAAACAGAGAGAGAGAGAGAGAGAGCATTAGAAACGGTTCGTATAGTCACGATGATGACGTCATAAATGTAAAAGAGTGCCGTGATTCCTAAAGTTATCGCCCGCATTTCAAAGCATACAAGTTCTAGCGCGTCGTCAAAACAGAGAGAGAGAGAGAGAGAGCATTAGAAACGGTTCGTGTAGTCACGATGATGACGTCATAAATGTAAAAGAGTGCCGTGATTCCTAAAGTTACCGCCCGCATTTCAAGGCATACATGCGCGTCGTTTGGGCAGATTCACTGAAGTGCGATTGCAAATCGATACGGGTTGCGTGGAAGTCACCTAACGCGGCTTTTTATTTGTGTGCGTTTCGGAAAATCTATTCCATCGCCCGGAGGTTTTTAGATACCGTGGTTGCGCGATCGTTCGTAACAATACATCGTGTTAAACGCGCGAAACCTCTAAGCAACCGATCTACGTTTCCCGGCTACCTCGTCGCTTGACGCCCTTTCAAACGCATAGCTTCATGACAACTTATTGCTTTGTTGGATTCAGGGTTGCGTATAAAATCTGATTAAGCATAATCGCCTTTACGAGCGGGGAGCCTTTTCCGTGATCATATCGTTGATCCATTCAGAATTTCAAATTTAGAGACATGTGACTGTGCTGATTAAAATGAATTTCGAATTTATAACCACGTGATGAAGGATTGTGATGTCACCAATAGATTTGTTTATGTTTAGCGCCCACCTCAATCTGTCGGTTCTTCCATTGTCGACGGGATAGGTCAGACTTTTACGCCGCCTACTTGTCTGGTCACTGTCCTTCCCATGGCTTCCGAGGAATTTCCGGAGAGAGAGAGAGATTTGGTCGTAGTGCCGATGGTGGTGTTTGGTGGGATGGAATAAAATTACATGACTGTCCGCCTGTGGTCGTGCATCTAGATCAGCTCTGAGCTTCCACGATAAAACAACAGTCACGTGAATAAACAGAGATTGTCGCTTCCCGCGCACAGTGCGAATTTGCGCAATTAGTCGCCTTTTGAAATGAAAAGGTATCGACCGCCCGCGTTGACATCTGCGCTTCGTTAATCAGCGACCGACGCTCTATCAAGCGCTCGCATTATCGCGACCTCGCCTTCTTTTAGCAGATAAAGCGACAATGCGTTACGTAAGCCGCACTGCGCAAATGCTACAGAGATGAGCTTCACACTGCTGGTCGAGGCCTCATAAGCGGCTGCGTAGCTTTTAATATAGAGTGGGGTACCGAGCGGTAAGGACGTCCCTCAGTAGTTTTGTTGTGTACCCGGATCTGTTGGCTAAAATATCGCCACGTCGTAAATGTATTGCTCGCCTTTTTGGCGGTAAACCCGCTTTTTGTAATCTCCTTCGAACTCATTCGCGCCATTCCAAGTTCTAATCGTGCACACATTCGCGCCAACCTGTGAACGAAACCGTGCCGACCGAGAGTGTAAATTGCTAACTTTTGACCTTGTTACTCAGGCAACTGTTTGACGTCATAAGGACTTTTTATTGAGTGGTATGTGTGTCGTAACAAAGATGTCTGTCCGACGGATATGGTAGCCGCCACAAGCGTATACGACGCATATGGATGTGCAGCATTGTTGCGTCATGACCAGGTTTTAATGAGGGTAGAGGGGCCGAATATTGGCTCCGTCTTTCGCGGAGTACTTCGATGAAAGAACAAGTTCCTATTGCTAAAACCATTCAATTTATCTCATGTGTACAGCTACTATTTATGATTACTGTTCCTAACTACGGACAACTAGATGAGGATTCTTCCGCAAACAATGGATGCAATCGCCGCTTCACTGGAAGAACGGATGTGGATGAAATGTGTGAAGATCACGTCACCGGAGAGGGAAGCTTACGTCACAAGCCACTTTCCGTTGCGAGTTCGTATTCCGCCACGCAAAATTAAAGGTAATTTTTCAATCATTGTTTACGTGACAATAACTAATAGTAACGTCAACGAGTGACGTATTTCTGACGATATCATAAAGAAGATTCACCACAAATGTTATAATTCTCAATAGTTGGATGATAAATCCGTGGTGAATCTTCTTAATGAATCCTAATTTTGGCGAATCGATTCGGTCTTGCATCGCTTACAACAACCCAAGGTCCTGGTTTTAAAAAAAGTGGCTTAAAAGATATCAAGTACCCTCTGAATAATTATTCGAGATCGTCCTTTATATTCGTAACAGCCTATTTAGATTTGAGTGTAGGCGAGAAAACGTCACCCTATCTAGTGCTCCTTCGTAGACTGCCAACCTCTAAACAGCAGAGTTTCGAGATGCCTTGAGCCAAGTTTACAGTACCGGTAGAACTAAGCACCGTGAAGATTTTGCGCAACAGCTGAGCATGAATGTTGTTATTCCATCTTCACCTGATTTTCTACGTCGCGAGGTTGGAGGGCTTGTGAATTATATTCCAATGAGCTGCTGTGTTGGGCGTTAACTATTTGAGGAAGGAGAATATCGGAGCAACAGACACGCATATCTTCACGATAACGTCACGTCGGTTAATGCGGGCAAATTTTATCGCGTACTAAAAATGCAATTATGATAAAATAATGAAATTTTTTCATCGATCGTGCTCGATAGCGGACGCGCGGGATCGATTTCCGCTGAAAATATCGTCGAATAAAATCAAAATTCCTCAGAAACGATAATTTAAGCCCAAAATTGTACCCGATAATATTTGCAAACACCATAATCATCTGCCGGCAGCTCTTTTGAAGTGGTCACGAATTTGATGATGGCTGAAATACGTCATCGTGCTCATCGGTCTGTGACGAACGGCTGCTTTTTGTTTTAAGCGGCGGTGTGGGTTGCGTATGTCAGGTGGATCACAATCACAACTTCATATATTGACTGCCTATCAGAGATGGAACTAATCCCGATTTTAAAGGCTATGGTACGACTCGGTCAGAAATCGAACCCGAGAGCTCGCAATCAGGAGCCCGGATTTTGTTCGAGGCATCAGTCATTTCGATGGCGTGGGTTCGTATCCCACCGCTCCCACCATGTCACGTTCTTCTACAACGCTGACTCGAGACCCGCACAGAAAGCAAAGGACACCTTATCACGAAGCACGTGTTCGCCCCACATCAGCATTATATACGAGACAGATAGCGACACCAAGTGATACTTCACGTGACAGTAATCAATGGGGTAATCAAGTAATTAGCGAGAGGCGTTAAATCTTCTTTATGATATCTACTGATCGTCCGCCATCGCCTCCAACGTATTCTTCTGCTTTGTTGTAAAGCGCAATCCGTATGCTTTCCGGGATCTCCTTTGTCACGTGAAATCGGGCAAATTGATTGTGGCAATTAACACAACCTTCTCCTTGTTTTCAGTTCCGTGCAACAGAACGAAAGGTCTTTCTCCACAAGCGAGACAAACCATAAGAATGAGATCAAACCACCTGCTTATGATCAAACAATCAACTAATCAAATTAGCCGTCACCGCGACGTCATCCACGAACAGACGCCACCTGGTCAAAGTGTTTCAGGAATTAGGCCAGAAGCACTGCGGACGCCAGTACCAGACTGCGTTATGACGCAACAACACCTTCATCAAAATCATTGTGATGCAAACAATAGGATAATGCCGCAACCAGTGTCATCGAACAATGATCGTTTAGCGCCAAATCTTCCTCCATCGTGCGTTGAATTTCCGATCACCAATCAGAACCGTTTACGTCACAAAATGAATACGATTATGACTGTTCAAACGGATCAACAATTCCATCAGAATCTGTCAGCGAATACGAAAGCAGAGTTGTCAGAGTATGAGCGGGTCAATACGGCGCTGAAGCGACTATATAATAAGGCATCGCGACTGGGCCTATCAACTCAGCAACGCTCTCTGTTTCAAGCCCCAGAGTTCCAGGACATGCCAGCGAACGACGCTATTCCTGTTTCTCAACGACTAGCGGACAGGGTTACAAATTATACCGACCGCAGGATGGCGCCAACGCACAATTCTACAGCGTCGTTTGTTGATCATTGTCAAAAGCCGTTGAAGAATACAGCCCATCATGTATTTGCGGAAGTCATGAATTATCCTATCAATCAACTTTCTTGCGTAACACGGAATACTGGCGAGAAGCGTAAATTCTGTGATATTGCGCAGCCTCAGAATTGTAAAGTGCCTCGACTGGCGCAGCCAGTTTCCGGGTTTCCAGTACGTCACGATGACGTCACCATTTCACAATTTTTCGATAACAATTCTTTTACGACCCCACCACCTTTTATCGACTCTCCACCGCCAACTTACCAAAGCATTCGAGGCAGTCGCAATTTGTTTCCGGGTGTCTTTCCCGGCCCGCCAACGAACGTCGGAAGTGACGTCATGGTTAAGTCATCAGATTTCCCCCACGTTTTTTGTTTACCGTCCGTATTGTTCAGTCCGACACAAGCACGGATTAGCCAACCCTTTGTGGTGCAGTAAATCCGTCGATCGCGCAATCATTTAGAAAAGCACTGTGATTTTCTTTCTATCTTTGTTTGTTTTTATTGTTGAAAATAGTGAAACCGATCAGTTGTGGAATGAGTCTACGTTATCTTGAGCAATACGACAGCTTCTCTCTCAGAATCTTTAATATTGTTGCGCAAGGCTCAAGACGTCCTGGATACGAAGTGTGTGAGCATGGCGTAACGTAAGTCAGTAGCGAGCTTGAGCTTATGCGGATGCGGATGCGATTAATTGGTGACCTCGGCTTGTGGTATCTTGGCAAAGCGAGGAAGTTACCCGCGCGATAGGAATCTATGGGACGTTGAGTGTTGCCACGCGGATAAACAGAGAACCACCACCTCTGCTCCACCACCTATTAGCTCTGTAAAAAAGCGGGGAAAATACTCTAGTATAGTAATATCATGACATGTTGCGGGTTGCCACACAGACGCGGAGAGTAATGCCTTTAAAAGCGAAATGAATATCCTACTGCAGTAATATCATTGCAAGCTGCAGGTTGCAACACACACAGGCGCGAGGCGTTCTGTAGTTAAAAAAAAACGATAACAATTACCCTACTGTTGTAATATCATGTGGTGGGTTTCTACACAGACGCGCAGAGTACTGTCTTAAAAAAGTAGGCAGGGACCCTTTTGATATTTCCTGATTATAACATCATAATGTTGATGAGCGTAGATCCCGTGAATAAGATCACCATAGCTGACTCCCGTACCCATAATTTCGTCATAAACCCCTCAATCAACAAATCTATCCATCATTTCGCTTAATTGCGATTGTTGCATCATGACATCGTCATAATCACGTTCTCGCGAAGTAGAGTAATGATCCGTCGACGGCTTATGAGAAGCAATTCTCCAGGGTACGCGAAACCGTTGATAGCCGAGTACGAGACGGCTGGGAGTGTCGACGCGCATTTTTCGTACGACGCATAGTGACAGGTTGTCTAGTCAATGAAGTATGGAATGCAGATTTATCAGGCAAGAACAGTTTCTAGCATGATTCGGCGGTGTTTCTGCACTAATGTGAATTCTTTGGTATACGCATCACCATAGATTTATCGTCTTCACCTGATGAAGGAGTGTGGCTCCGAAAGCTTGTGAATTATAATTTCGATAAACTGGACTGGGCGTTAAATCATCGATGACTTAATTTGAATCGTCCGCCGTCGGCTCCACTCTTAAGAACAAAAGCAATATATTTTCGCACGGCGGCGCTCGCACGTCTACCGCTATGTGCGCTGTCTACTGTATTTTGTAGGCATACTGCTGCGAAACTGTGAAATATTTGGGGTGGATGTACATTGAAGTACTATGTCTGTATCAGCTACATTTAAGGAGGACGGGTCGAGACATCTCATTCCTTCTTACTAATTAGGAGATATTTTTTCAAATTGATATTTCATGGAGGGGCTATTCAAAACGCGCCGTGGTTTTCCGCTAAGCGAACGAAATCCTTTGAATTAATGATGAGCGATCGATCTAAGGTGCTGACGTCATCGACGAGAAGGGCGTGGAACCAGCGACGAAGAAGGATATTCAACCGCTGACGATTTATTGGCGGAATGCAACGGTAGCCGAGTAGCGAGTAGTTTTTCAACTACAGGTGTTTGTAGCGTGCTGGAGAGTTGTGGAGAGTTCCAGGTTCTAGGCAGAGACGTTCATAAAATTTGTGAGCGTGTTGGAGAGTGAATTCGGGCGTGTCCCCTTGTATCGTCGAGTTCGGTAGATAGCGATTCCTAGGTTCGATAGCTTCGTTGGGCTTGGGCTTGGTTGGCAGGGGTCTCTCAGATAACTTGATGGGATGGATTTACAAATTGATAGGTGGCATTCACAGAATGAATATGCGACGGTAGTGGGCCTGGCCACGACAGGATGTCGGGGTGAAGGTCGTTTATTACCGGCGTGCCAATAATTTATCGAGAGCGATATTTGTATTTATCGACCGTCAGACCAAGAAGGAGGTCTTTACAAGATGTCAGCCTCCGCTCGATATTTATTGTTTTTTCATTGGTATGCATCGGCCATCAGTCAGTCCATATTGGCCCATCGATTTTGCAGAGCATTGGATTTCGTAGGCGACGTACACTATTTCGCCAGAGACCAGCCAAATGATTCACCGCAGATTTGGTTTATTGAGAATTACAATCCAACAGCTTCTTAGAGCCAGGGCGTTGGTAGATTTAGCCCAACCTTGAGAAGAAACCGACTTCTGATCGACCGTTTCTTGTCACGTGACCCATAAACGCGATCGTCTCCCGCGGGATTTGCGATATTAATGAGTAATCCTGCATAGCAAACAAATTTAGCGGCGATATCCTTAGAAGATAATTAATCTTCGATGTGACGTGACGGTACTTCATAATCGCTAGTTCTGCTAACGATTATTTCAGATGAGGACTGATTGCGAATCCATGTGTGAAATCACACACAACAATTTTCTTTAACTGCTTATCTCTCTCTCTCTCTCTCTCTCTCTTGGTAATACTTCAAAGCTGTAACATTTCGAACGCGAATCGTTTCGCTTTTCCGTGTTCTACTGATCCCATTATGACCAAATTATGAAAATGATTGCATCACAATGGTATTCAATTCAAGATCCGATATCGGCGCGAAACCCCGCGGGAGATCGCTTAAGAATCGAATTGATTTCTGAGTTCGTCACGCTTGGTCGGATATTTTCACAAATCGATTGAGGTTTCAAGAAATTTGTTTTAATCATGAGGTCAGACGCGTCCCCCGCGGAGTCTCGGATATTTGAAGAGAACGATATGCTCCTTAGAGAGGGTTATTGTAGAGAGCTTGTCGATAGCGGTAGGTATAGTTAACATGCCGCCAGAGTCCAACTCAGTTAGCCAGAAATAGAAAAAAGATTGGGTGAGAGATATTTTTGGCTTACTGTGTGACTGCGTGTTGACTGTGTGACTTCCGTTTGCTTTTGTTATCAGATTTGACATTTGGAGGGCCGGCTACTGAGGCTGTCTTCGCCAGTAGCCTGCATTTGCACGTTGCAGAACAGGGATTTTCGTATAGGCTACTTGTCCAGAGGTCGGCAACAAAATTCATCGCAGATTTAACGTTCAGTCCTACCGTTAGAAAAGGGCTTGATTATTTGCACGGAGATTTTTCAATCTCTATTTTCATTCGGCACAATTGCAGATGCTTGCTACCCGCTGGCGGACGATCAATTGATTTAACGCCCAGCCTTGGTTTGTTGAAAGTGGTCCGCTCCTTCATCAGGTGCAGATATGGAATGTTTGGGGTAGATATGTACAACGTTCTGTAGACACGTAGACAGTATAGACTCGTAAGACTAGGGAGGTGCGCGCTAATTGATCGCGCCGCACCATCGAGAATGTGGATTTCTGTAATTCGCCAGAGGCTGGATTATTTCAGCCATTTGTCGGTGACGTTGATATTAAGGTAACGTTCTCGAGAGGAACTTATGCGATGCCTTGATGTTTGTGTTTCAGCCGCTGTCGTATTCCGCTCCTTCATCAGATGGAATGTTGAGGCTTGATAGGCGCTTCGTACGTTATACAGTCGCGACTCGCTAGGAACCTTGATGCTTGTTTCAGTAGTCACTGTCGCGTCCCGATTACTCGTTAATTTCATCGTCGCCTGATCTAATCGTTGTTCTGATCTAGCAGGCGGAGTCATCCTATTCCAGGAAGTTGTATCGCCACAGATTGTTGAGTATTGGGGAGAATAGAACTCTGGTCCTAACTTTCTGACAAAACGACATTGTGTTGGTAGGTAGGTAGGTAGGTAGGTAGTTTGGTAATGTTACGCGATCTCAACTACGGTTTCAATACGCCGCCCGTAGTCACGAAGGCGAACCTGTTAGGTGCTTTGATTTGTGTTGGTAGGGAATAGCGATCGTCAGAGCCTCGATGCAATTATGCAGGCTACAGTTAATTTAAAGTGGCGGCTTCGATCTGCTACCCGTAGCGCGGTAGATAATTAACTGAGGCCCGAAAATTCTCGTGATAGTAATCAACTGAAGCTCAACATTATTTTCATGAGCCCTAATCCTGGAAGGACACACAGTTTGTGGCGAACAAAAATTATAGACAAGAGTCGAAAGTCCAGCATATACGGAGGCGGTGATATCTATGGAACTAGTGAGTATAGGCGTCAATCCTGATTGCCACATTTTTCAAGGTTTAGGAAAGCATCCGTGATTTTTTAGCGCGCATATGGTTCTCGAACTAGTTGATAAAATTTTAATTCGCTCGCGGTTTGTCAGACGTTTCGTTTGAATTATTAAAAATCGTTCGGAATTCTTCTCTCTCCGAACAGATGTGAGATGAACGTGAAATCGATGCAAATTAAAGGAGTAGGCCGCTGGCGGGATCGCTCGCATGTGATGCTTTATATGCTGTAGGAAACCGACTTCGCGCGTGAGATTCTCCAAGGCGACGGGGATAGCTCTCTCGTCAAAATTGTTGTTTTTATTTATTACATTTTCCACCTTACTAAGGTCATGTACGCCAGAGTGAAGGCGTGCTCTGCTCGCACGCTTTGAAGTTAAATTGCGATGTACTACAGCAGGGTACTGACTTCGCGGTGTCGTGTCTTGGTTTATTGAGAAATCAAAAGCTTTCAGATCTCCACTCTTTCATCATGCTCTTCCTCTTTCGTTGGGTAATTTTTGTTATTTTTTCGGACTAGTCGTCTGGGCAGCCACTGTTTGATGGCCTTATCAGTTGAAGATGGAAACATAAGTGTCTCCCATTTTTACATATGCACTCGGCCAATTTCGTCGATCGTACACGTATTTAGGCTACATATTTAGAAAGTGGCATCTTAATTGCATTAGACCGAAACACGAGTATGAGTCATACTTTCTTAGACATCGGTATAATTGTCATGACATCATCATTTTCAATAATTGATGAAGAAGCCGCTCGGAACGACACGTCCCTCGTGAATCTTTGGGGCGGTATTGATTCGTATGATGGCTTTAAAAGGCATTGTCTGATAGATATTGACCCAAAGAAGTGGGTCACGATTTTATAGTTGAAATTGGTAAAGCGACAAAAATGACGAACTTGGGTCTTAATTTCATGTAAAACGGTCAAGTATTCGTCGACGGTTTTACATGAAACTCATTAGGAAATGCTCTCTGAGGCGGAACGGATGAGATTTCACCCGAATCAATGGTGCTATTTACCCTCTGCTCCGTATAGTCTCCAGACCCCCACGTCCGTCGCTTTTCACAGTCCATCGATACCAAAAAACACGAGATCGAAGCAGAGCAACCATAAAGCAGCGATGACGCTGACATAGCGTTCACTGAAGCGTGAAGGCTTGCTGTGTTTATATAATCTCTATGGTAAGGATTTGATGCTGGCGTGAGTTATCAGACATCGCTCGCTCGTCAGTAACGCGCTACCGGTACGTGATTGAGGCGTATTTTACACAACTGCAACAGAATTAACAGCGTACACGCTAACCATCTCCGCAACTAATTTCTCATCAAATATATTTTTCGAACCAGAAGATAGTCGATAGTCCTCGTAACGTACCATATGTTATTGTGACAAACGATCGGAATTACTTATCTACCGGTATATCTATACTGCAGTGCCTGTGGATAATTCACGATGAGACTTATACAATTAACGATATTGATTTTAATTGTCGGCCTAGGTAAGTACCGCAGTTAGTCATCCACATGGCAACTGATTGTAAGCTCCCGGCCATCACATCACCTCTAAATACCGCACTGTACTGTACTGTACAGTCAAGGCCCAGGATCCTACACTTTATGAATAACCAGTTGTAGCTCATGCCAAGCTGTTGGATTGTACAGCTATCCGCTGCCGGTACCAGTAAGCCGAAGCCCTGTGTTGACACCGATGACATGCAGTTTTTGATTTCAGAGCGGGCATGGTGACCAGAAATATGTCGTCACATAATATACTTACAATATACTTACAATCATAAAAATGATGTAAAGGATTCGTTTTTGGTTGAGACCTGGATTGAAAAATTACTCAAAACTCCCATGATTCTAGAAATCATTAGCTTTCAGTCATGTAACGCTGGAATTTCAGAGGCAAATGCCTCTTCGCCGTTCCCTGTCCCTGGATGCGATCCCGCCTTTGTCCCGAGTCGTCAAACAAAGTCAATGAGTCATAAATTGAATTTAGCAGCTCCAGTATCTGATAGTGATTTATTTTCAGGGCACGGCAACCTGATCTCTATCAATGTCGGAAAGCAGAAAAAGAAAGAAGTTGGAAGTTCCCTCAAGTTGAGTTGCAGTTATGACCCGGCTCGAATCACTCAAGTCGCTTGGACGAAGAGAGAGGGAGACATGGGAGTGATTGAGGTTGGTCGACTAGCCACTTGAAGTTCGCAGATTCATCCACTCGTTGAATGTCATTTTGTTGACTTATTGGTTGTCTTTGCGGATAAGGCTGTAGGGCTAGGCTACTGTTAAAATTATGTTGGATCTTGGGAATGTTACCAAGGCTGGGCGTTAAATTTGTTGTGAATCTTCTTTGATAAGAGTCCTCCGATCGCTTATCGACTCTCTTAATTTCTTCTTGTCCAGCTTCTATATGCACGAGACATGCATTTGTAGCCTGTGCAGATGCAACAAATCAAATATGGTCAAAATGTAGGCTACAAAGTCCTTTCTTTCAGTTCCTGAAATCTGCCTTTTGGTGTTCCATTTTTAAAGTTCTCTACAATATCTATGATCGTCCACCATCGGTACGATAATCGTGTATTTTTCAGCTTCGACGTTGAAACTGACAATGTCGCCATGGTTTTGATATCTAGCCAAATTGGAAATCTTTTTCACAATCTCAGGATCAGATAAAAACAGACATTGAAACTGTGGTGACACTCTGAATTAGCTAATTGTTTGAGCTACCAATGCGTCTATAGACCTATTACAATAATAGGGTGGATAACATCTCAGCTAGAATGGCTTAGACTGAAAGTCACAGCAATCAAACAGGTCGCTCCTCCATTGTGTCCACTCCTCCTCGGCGGGGTTGAAAGCTGGGATGAATAGATTTTTCAGTTCAGTTGCGTGACAAAGCCCCCATAGAATCCCAAGTCTCACATTACCATTGGGTACTGTAGTTTACTTGTGTTGGTTCGGACTGGAAGGTGTGAGTAGCTTCAATCAACAAACTAGGCTACCGCCTACATGATCCATTGTTTTGACTCTTGTGTCTTTGAATGTCAGATGAATTTCAATTGAGCTGCATGAATCAAACTACACCCAGAATCTTCAAATTGTATGCAGTAGAAGCCATTAGAGATAGTCCTGCAGAGCTAGGCATACGTTTAGAGCATGTTAGGCATATAGACTTTCTGGAGGTGTTCTAAGGACATTTACATCTCTCAAACACCACCCTGAAGTCGACCAACAGAGAATAGTCTTACAAAGATAGAAATATTTTTTCACAAGGGCGAAGAAGATCAACCTGTTAGTCTGAAATTCACTGATCTGAAGCTGACAGATTCTGGCAACTACACTTGTTCAGGATTGCTGATAGCAGGCAACGAAACGGACGCTGCTTCTGTAGAGCTCATTGTTTACGGTTTGTACGATTCGTTCATTTAGGGTGGTACTCATGAGGAACGATGCTCACGGGGAATACTGCTTCCGGGAAACCACTGCCTAGTTGAAACCCGTGTTTATGTGGAACCACATGCTCTCGGGTAACACTGTCCTCGGGTTGAACCAAATGCTCAGGAGGAACACTGTGGTCACGGGGAACACTGTGGTCATGGGGAACACTGTGGTCATGGGAAACACTGTAGTCATGGGAAACAATGTGGACATGGGGAGCACTGTGCTCATGGGGAACACTGTGCTCATGGGGAACACTGTGCTCATGGGGAACATTGCTCATGGGGAACACTGTGGTCATGGGGAACACTGTGTTCATGGGGAACAATGTGCTCATGGGGAACACTGTGGACATGGAGAACACTGTAGTAATGGGAAATAATGTGGACACGGGGAACACTGTGCTCATGGGGAACACTGTGGTCATGGGGAGCACTGTGCTCATGGGGAACACTGTGGTCATGGGGAACACTGTGGTCATGGGAACACTGTATTCATGGGGAACAATGTGCTCATGGGAACACTGTGGACATGGGGAACACTGTGGACATGGGGAACACTGTAGTAATGGGAAATAATGTGGTCATGGGGAACACTGTGCTCATGGGGAACACTGTGGTCATGGGGAACACTGGTCATGGGGAACACTGTGGTCATGGGGAACACTGTGCTCATGGGGAACACTTGGACATGGAACACTGTGGTCATGGGGAACACTGTATTCATGGGGAACACTGTGGTCATGGGGAACAATGTGCTCATGGGGAACAATGCGGTCATGGGGAACACTGCGGTCATGGGGAACACTGCTCACGAGAACCACGTGCTCATGGGGAAGACTGCTCACAGGGAACATTGCCTCCGGGAAATGACATGCTTATGGGGAACCATGTGTTTTCGTGCTTGCGCTCGTTCGTTTTCGCGTTGAGACGTCCCGATTGTTGTTAGATAAAACATTGGTCCACGGCACCTCGCCGAGAGTTATACAAAGTGTTGCCGTGAAGCTTAGTAGAAAGGCCAATATTACTACTGAATATCAACAATCTCTCTCTCTCTCCCACAGCACCTCCAGATGTCAGCAGGACACCGAAGACACAAAATTTTGTGATCGGTTCGAACGCGACTGTGATTTGCACAGCTGAAGGAGATCCGAAACCGTCAGTCATCTGGTCTGGACAAAGAGGTTTGTCTTTCACTGAATAGCTTGTAGTGGAGCCGAAGTCGGTCGATCAAAATTTCTTCCAGCCTTGGCTTATGTTAAATATACCGTACTGCAGTCCATGTCGGATAATTAACAAGACTCAACGCTGATTTAACGTCCAGCCTTGGTTTTCGGGTAAGGTTACCCTACTTAAGTAAGAAAATAGTGGAGCCAACGCCGTTTGATCAATAGATATCGTAAAGAAGATTTAACGAGTCTTGGCTTATTGAAGATTGTAACATCCACAGGCTTGTGGTGGCTTCTGAATGTTCTAATTCTCAACAAACAAAGGAGAGCCTTTAAGAAATTATGTACCGTTGTGAGTTATTGTTATCATCATAACTATTCATATTCATATTCATATTCAGGGTCGTTCTCATTCGCCGGTGACAACCTCGTGATCTACAATGTGAGCAAGGCCGATGAAGGAAAGTACAAGTGTGAAGCAGACCAGAGCACGGGTGCATTCGACGATGCCACCATACAAGTTCTCGTCAACAGTGAGTGACATCTGTGTTACGTGTGTTTGGCCAGACAGTTTCATCTCGTTGAGAAAGCAATACTGCGCAGGCCAGTACCTCTTGGTCTTGGTGGCACTGTATAAGCGAATAATTATTTAGTATCGATCAAAACCACTAGGTGGCGCTAAAGAAGTGAATGCTATTAAAGTTGTCAAACACTAAGGGGTGCTATAAAAGCGAATATTATTAAATTTGTTAACCGCTAGGTGGCGCCAAAGAAGATAATACTATTAAAGTTTTCAACCGCTAGGTAACACTAAAGAAGAGTATGCTATTATTTTTCGACCACTAGGTAGTGCTTTAAAAATGAAGGTTTTTGACGTTGTCAACCACTAGGTGGGGCTATAGAAATAAACACTTTTAAAGTTTTCAACCACGAGGTAACGCTGCAGAAGCGAATATTTCGAATCGAGCAGAATCAGTACCGTAGTTGTTTTATGTTATGGAGGCTTACGACCGTCTTTACAGCTTTACGCGCTGCTGTAGATTGATTGGATATTCCTTTTCAGTTCCACCGAAGATCCATCATCGCAAGAAGAAGAAAATTATTGTTGCCGGAGAATCAGCGACACTCTCTTGCCCGTCAACAGGCGACCCAACCCCGACTATCAGGTCACTGACGAGACTCTGTGGTGTAGTTTCTTGTCTGTTATGAAATTGATCGGTTGGGCTCGACCCCATTGTCAAAAACCATAGAAATGGTGTTTGTAATTTTTGCCATGACATAGGGCGGAGATATTGCAGAGGTAGCCAACCAGATCTCCATTGGTACCTCATTGTCTAGCTTATTATTCATGTCAATGACATACAAATTACATGATATGAACCGGTCGTATTTTGGTCCTTGTATCACCACTGCCACCTACTGGTAGCGATATTGCTGCCACTAAATTAATCACAAACTTTTCAAACAGTTGGTTCAAGCTCAATGGTGAAGGCGGGATGACGAAAGTGAGTGTCTCGACCAAGTTGACTCTTGGTAAGTTGGCTTAAATAAGTCCGGATTCGGTCAGTGGGCTTACATAAGTACGGATAAAGACATTTGTTTGATTCATTTCTTGGTTGTAGTCCAGTAGCTAACGTCCTTCTCTGATCCCGTCCGAAGCCTTAACAAAAGAGGAGACTTTGGGGCTGAAAGTGCTGTTCAGTGACCACTGTGGCAACCCTGATCGGGATACAAGTTGTAGATTTGATGTGTATTTGCAGATGTTGACCTGTCACTAGATGGCGTCATCTTTAAATGCGTGGCTTCGAATATCGCAGGAAATGATACGGCGTCAACAAGACTTAAAGTTTACGGTGAGTACGTGACTTATACTGACTCGCTCTCTGCTGCCACCTGGCGTTGCCTGAATATTATGAATATTATGTCACCCATTCGTAGTCCCGGCCTTGAATTGGTCTGAAAAACCAGGATTCTGAGCCATCGGAGTGATGACCGCTGTCCTGACGTCATCAATACCGTCCGCTATTTCCTTTGTCAGGTCTATCCATGCTAATCCTGCGTCTAACGCTTCGATATTTTCCAGTAAAGCCAACCGTCAACGTTACCAACCGAGTGATTGTGGTCGAGGGAGATACGGCAGAACTGCAATGTTCTGCTCAAGGAATTCCAACTCCGACCGTTCGATTCTACTACCCGTACCCAGGCGAACTGATCGAAAACGGAAAGGTTAGTACGACTTGTCTGTTGTACGGCTGAAGACGGATGACCAGATATCGATAAACCGTAGCTTGATTCTGAAGCAGCTCAAGTGTCACTGTTGACTTAGCATTTCCAGACGATTAGAATAGTAGGGTCGATGGCTGCGGATATCGATAAATCATAGTTTGACTCTGCCACTTAGCAGTTAGCTCCAGCTCAGTCTGGTTCTATAGCTACCATATGGCTGCTGATCAGTGAGCCACCACAACTTCAGAATCCAGTCTCCAGCCTACTGCGGTCACTTGATAAGTTAACATAGGATCTTCTGTAAGTCGTGTGCCAGTGGAGTTCTGAGAAGGCAGGTGCATGCTCCCTGAACAGAGTTATGTCATACAGGCCTTGGCTTTACCGCGTGCCCGGCCATTTAGCAAAGTTGCTGCCCGAATGCCGCCATTATCTTAGCATTCAGCCCCGTCTTGTCCGGTTTCAAAGTAACGAACAGCAGAATGACTGCGCTTGGTCATGTGGGACAGTTAGCCGTGTGTGCAATTGTTTTATAAATATCGTTGGGTTTGATTTCGTGCTGCTAGGATGTTAAGAGACGGTTGACCTCACGTAAGGTATGTTAGCTGTCGTCACAGGTCCATAGCGCCACCTAGTGAATAGTTCTGATCTGCATGGCTCTTGTGTTTGACTCCGTTTTTGTGCTCTCTCTCTCTCTCTCTCACACCCTCCACTCCTCTGCATGGTGTAGATATTTGGATATGAGATGAATTAAACTTTTCTGTCTGTTAGTCTGTCTCTGTGATAGCTGACAGCAAAATTCTGATCATTGTGTTCCCTCTCTATCTCCTCTCTCTTTCTTTTCTCTCCACGCATTTGCTACGTTGCAGATATTTTATGACTTGGTCGCTGGTGGGCATGGCATGGTCAACAATTACTACTGCCTCTCACGCCGTGATCGCGGAAATTTCGAGTGCTTCTAATTATAATCTAGGGGGTAGTGATCGTCTTATTCTACCCCACCCTCATCACCGGGATCCGCCATGCATACGGAACTATCTGGAAAATTGTGGAATTGTCACAATGACTTTTTACTGACACTTTTTTCTTACAGGAACCTTCATTAAATGAGACGTTTGGGACGTGGGGTTCGGATTTGAACGTCAGGTATCACGGCAACGTCACGGTCCTGCAATTGCACAGGGTGAGGCACACAGATATCGGATCGTACGAATGCGTCGCTTCGAACGATGCAGGAAATACGTCGGCATATTTGGAGCTGGATGTTTTATGCAAGTATCTCCTTTCCAGTGGATAGGACTAACGCTACGTACCTTACGCGCCCCTCTGGTTCCCAGTTGACGTGATGCAGGACCGCCATTCTTAGTATTTGAATCTTGACATGTGGAAATGGGGGGGAGTCACAACAGTGCAGTGCGGGACCTCCTGGCACCCGGCTTTATGATACAGTTGGTACCTCTGGTGTGTTGGGGACGTTGGGCAACACATGAGTCGAATCTGCCTGCTCGGTATACATGGTCCAAATGTACAAGCCACAGGCAAATATTGGAAGTGAATAGAGGACTTGATATTTAATGTGCGCCATCTATATTTAGACTCACCGAAGCCGAATATGTTGTACAACAAGTGGGCGTGCGAGAACTCCGAGATCGTCGCGGAATTGCGATGTATCACCGACGCAAATCCTGCCGCCAATTTTACATGGTTCAAGATGTCACCGCGAGGTGGAGCTAATGAGTCAGAGAGTGGATACGAAGCGGTACTTTTAGATGAAGCCGACCCACCGAAGGGGTTTAAAATCGAGTTGGATGGGGAAGAATCGCTCCTCCTGGTGAGGCTCATGTTAAGATGCTTTACGGCAGCCGCAACTTCCCCGTGCTGATGCCCCGCATCTGGTTAAAGTTAATCATTGATTAAAACTCCGGTTAAAGTTAATCGTTGAATAAAGCTCTGGTAAAAGATAATCGCAGAATAAATCTATGGTTGAAAGTAATCATTAAATAAAACTCGGGTTAAAGTTAATCGTTGATTAAAACTGATTAAAGTTGATCGCTCATTAACTCTATGGTTGAAGATAATCGCAGATTAAATCTCGGATCAAAGTTAATCGCAGATTAAATCTCTGATTAGAGTTAACGCTCATTTAGAATCTGGTTTACAGCAGGACTACCTGAAGTAAGTTATGCGCAATTTTCCCGCCATTCCGCAACTGTTTGAATTTTGTCATTTCTAAAGGCTGTTCAATAAACTTCTCAGATTTTGCCCACATGAACACAAAATGTCAGGTAGGGAGAATTAGCACCAACTTTTAGCCCGGATCGTTGAGCGTTACAGAGCGCAGAGCTTAAAAATGTTGAAATTTACCTGAGTAGGGTGATTTTAGACAATTTCTAACTGAGGCTTTTTCGCGGTAGAAGCTTTTAATTACAAGTTTTTGTGGCAGAAAGAGTGTGTTTCGATGCTGACAGGCCATATTTTCTAGTCTCAAGGGACTGTTCACAACGTGTGCAATCTCTCATCATTGGTGAAAGAAATTAGCGCGGTCCGCTGTTCCCAAACTTTCCACACTGCCCTGTAAGATTCTGGTTCATGTGACATCATTTTTCAGATCAATGTAACTGCTGCCGCCAATCCGTTTAGCGAGTACGTTTGCAAAGCCACCAACTATCTTGGAAGTTCGAATGAAACCGTATATCTCCGGAGGGCCAACGATCCAGAAGCACCGTACGGAATAGCGGTGAGAAATGGACCCTTTAGGATTCCACACGGCATCGTTCGCGCATACCACACATGTACTCGCGTATCAATATTACCATTTATGGTGACTGCAATTCGTCGAAATTCAGATGCTGTTCATCGATACTCACTCGTTGACTTTGCAAGATCGCACATTAATAGAACGAACGCGACTCTTTTCTGGTTACGTATATGAACATAAACATGCCTGCTTTATGACATGGAGTTCAACAGATTTTACGTTACGAAAAAGGAGAAAGCCGCGAACCGGTCTTGCCGGACCAGCGGTTGCCGACCGTTTCTTTCCTGGTCACGAATAGGTTTTGCTGAATGTAGATTCTCTTTGTTAGGTAACAGATCTCAGTGCACGTGATGTCACAATAGAGTTTGAAGTTCCAGTGACGGTCGATTACACGCCGTACACGAACATCATCGTCACCCTGCTGGACGAGGAAGGAAATGTCGTCCAAATAAAAGACGTAGAAGGTAGCTTTTTAATAATTTAATTTAATATAATATGATAATTTAATTTAATAAGGGTATACAACATTCACAATTGTAATTTTGAAGAATTTAGTGGAGCCGATGGCGAATGATCGATAGATATAAAGAAGATCACCACATATTTAACGGAGCTCTAAAAACTTGTGAATGTTTTAATTCTCAATAAACCAAGGGTTAACGTTGAATCTGTGCTGATCTTCTTTACGATAATAGGCCACGGAGTATTGGTCATGGTTTATAACGCCAGAGACATGGAAAATGACATCTGTAGCTCTACCACTAGATGTCCACTGCGACGGGTATCATGCGTTGGGGGGTGCACGCACGCTCTTTAGGGGTCTCGTAGCCTAGCCTGCAACCCTGCATGTCGGGGGTTATGCTCCGTTTGCGGACGGTTAGCTGCTCCGGCCGCAAGTCCTTTACTCAGTCCCTTGCCTCCGTCTCAAGACCGGCTGTAAATGTATTTGTACGTAATTCATATCGATACACGGTTGAGGAGTTCATTGATTTGATAACCCACGCCTCCACTCCGCACCTCCTTGTCAAACCTTCATGTCGATCAAGTTCCGTTTGTGTCGCAACTCGACCTCCAGATCGGCAATGAATTCGTCTCCTATTTACCTGCTTGTTGTTTATTACCGAGCCACAGTCGAGTCGGACAAGTGGATTTACACTCATCGTTTCACGGGACTGGAGCACGACACGATGTACTCGATTGAAGCGGCGACCGAGAATTGTAAAGGGACGAGCAATACGAGCGAACTCGCAGAATTTCAAACGTCAAAAATTCGTAAGTCATCATTGTGATGTGATGTAATTGTGATGACAGATCGATCTTGGGCAGGGTTGGGCGGGACTTGTCAATCATTCCAATGTGAGAAGGTGCATCTGAGGGTTCGAGGGTTGAGAGATCAACTACATCACTAGGGTGCACGCAAAGTGTTCATCCAACAAATGCATTGTAATGCAATATGAAAAACCATTGGCTTGATGCTACATCATAATGCAAAGGGTCGGATGAGCACTTAGCACCCCCTAGTGACGAGGTAGAGGACGGTATCTTATTTGGTCGTTATCAGTCACGAGTCAGGCTGACTTTGAATTCAATGGGAAAAACATTTCTCAAAATTGCTGTCCACACTCGAAGATTCTTCACTTTTGATGCACAATTTTTCCTCTCAGTTAAGCCTGAAAAGGTTGAGATTATCAGCGATGTGTTATCGGATTCGTTTGATCGCTACACCATCGAGTGGACTGTTCAGAACCTTGGAGGTGGTCAGATCAAGAACATCACTATCGACTTATTCAAGGTAATGAAAACTACTGCATCAGGTGAAGATGGAATCTGAATTGTATTCCAATGAACTGGACTGGACGTTAAATCTGCGGTGACTTATTCTAGTTCTATTTTAGCAGATAATTGACGGCATCGACTCTCTCGACTCTAAGCTCGTCAACACTTTTCAAGTTCCGCTCTCCGATTTGAACGCACCAAACGGCTCCTACGAGATCTTAGGTACTTCTTCTTTCGTTTGCCTTTCTTCGGACTAGACGCAGAGCAGTCACTGCTAGGTGGCCTCATCCAGGTTCTTCAGACTGGTCACTTCATTAGATGGCTTATACATTTCACGTGAACGGATGGCATGGTCTGCGGCCACGGCAGCCATTTTGGTGGCCTCGTCCAGGTTCTTCAGACCAGTCACTTCATTGCGTGGCCTGTACTTTGTGGATCCCAGGTACCTGAGACGTTAGCTTCCGTCTTTTGTAGGCTTGTCTTCTCTCTCCGAGTACGAGATTCGAATCACGGTCTCAAACGACGTCGGCAACACAACTACTTTGCAGAAAATTGCCACTCCAGCAGGTTGGTTTGATTGACATCTTGTCTTGTTGGTCTGAAAGTGTTGTTGGTTTTTTCATTGTATTGGATTATTTTGAAACCGATTTTGAAGGCCATTTCGAATAGACATATATAGCGCCACCTAGTGTTTGACAGTGAGCGTACAAGATGAAATGTATTGCTGAGAGGTATAGACAGTAACAATTCTGGTGGAGACAGAGAGCCCACAAGATCTTGAAATCAGCCCCCTTCTCGTATCTGGTAGATTCTGACCTGCCAGTTGATGATGATGATGGGCATCGTGTTGAGAGTTCTGGCGAGGAATCTGGTGATTCACACTTTTACGACAGCTATGAATACCACGATTTGCAGAGAGCGTTACGGGAGAATTTGCACCAGACATTCTTGAGTATTTTGGAAATTCCGGACCTACCGGATGGTGAGTCAGCAGATAGAAAGTCGTTTATTTTGTCCGCAACATTATTTTGTTCCGCGTTCCCACGAACATGATGATAGAGTGTTAGAATGCATAAGCAATAAGAATATCATATGAGCATTACAGACATATCCATTCTATCACCCTACCAGAGTATTGCAATAGGCAATTGAAGCAGTACTGAACATTCAGAACAGTGACAAAATCAGACATCAGAAAGGCAAGTTTGTCTCTCGGCTAGGTCGCCTACAAAAGCATTCGGGCATCGTACTGACCATGACCGATCGACCGTGACTTACTGCTTTGTTTTTTCAGAGCCAGCTCCGACGGCAACAACGATTGCTGACGACACTCAAGATTTGAAATTGTCGTCGACCATGGACAAACTTCCGATCATCATCGTCGTCGCCGTTCTGATCGGAATAGTTGTTATTATCGGTAAGAATCTGAATCTGATGGGCTCCGTCTCAAGGAACTGCAAGGAGTCCATCCAATTCTGGCTGCCGGCTCAGTTGTCTGCGCAGAGGCTCGGCGACGCTTATCCCGGAAGATATAACGGATATTCGAGCAACGTCGATTATGTGTTCAATCGATCGATTTTTCAAAGTCGATACGATAATCGGTGAACTTGCCTGCCTATGTTCCTCTGCCATTCAAACTCCCAACTCGGTCCACTCATTGAGGTTGATCTGTGACGTCGTTTTCTAGATTTATCCTGTTGTTGTTTGAAAAATTTGGGTTTGAGTTACGTCATCTACTCGCACACATGCATGCCGAAAGCAAAGGAGAACGCTGACGTTGAAGGCGGTGCAGCTCACTTCAGGTTAGTGACTCATTTCAAATGTCTTTAACATTTGAGTCAGTTTACACCAACCAACGACTGCGTGTCTGCGTATAACAACAGTACGGGCTGTCATATCGAGTCACGTGTAATTAAGAATCGGGATCTATAGCGCCATGTAGTGTTTGACTTTTTTTGGACAGCTCAACTTAGAATATCCGATGCGATCTGTAACAAAAACAGCTCAAATCGACAGATTATATTACAAATCCTGCACTAATAGCTGTTCTGAAAAATTACTCTTCTAAGCATTCCCCGCTCCAAACCCTTGTGCTGAATAAGTGCATCGCATGGTAGCTGCAGATGCCAATTTTGAAGTCTATGGTTTGAAGTGCCTGGATTTCAAACCCAGAGGGCGCCCGAGCAGTTGGCAGGGATCAGATTTTATTGAGGTGTCTCTACAGCAGGCAGGACTGTGAACAGGATGACAAGGATGTCATCGTTGATGAAGAAAAACGTCCGCTTGCAGATGACATGGAATCTGCTACCAATGGAGATCCGTATGTTGATACGTGTGGTACCGTGCACTCTCGTGAACTAGTGGGCACCCATTGGGATCTATCCTTGTGTATTCTCTGTCTCGACTAGAAGGAAATCTACGCCTTTCGATGTTGGCGAGCACAGTGTTCCCCGCGAGCACTATGTTTCCCATGAGCTCAGTAAAACCACCCGTGAAGGCCGTGACTTCCCGTGGATTCACTAAATCTACGAGGCTGCTCGTGTGTGTACATGTGTTTGTTTGTCACTGTGACTTTCTGTCTAGTTCTGGCTAGGGATCGGTGACGTCAGTTTGCTTCGAAACCCGAGTATTTTGGTTTCATGACCTCATCGCTACTTTGGTGTTGACTGCGTTTGTTGCTTCCACAGTTTGTAGATGATACTAATAGCTGATACGTGTGTTAGTTGTACGTACGTGTGGCTTAGTAGCACCCCAATATTGAGTGAAGTCGTTGTCTTTTCAGAGCTTTGACTAAAATTGACGAAACGGAGGAGCCGATCGCTTCGAATAATAAAGAGGAAGCATCCTCGCCGAATGGAAACGGGACAGTAGAGGGCGGTACAGAGTCACCAGACACGTAAGTTAATGTCACGGCACATTTGCATGCAACACTCACAATAAATGTGACGTCATCATAAATCAATCCATGCTAACCGTCACCATTTAGTCATGACATTCTAACCAAACCATCACTCTCCATCTTCACCTGATGAAGAAGCAGTGAAGCTCCGAAAGCTTGTGAATATCATAATTCTCAGTAAACCAAGGCTGAACGTTAAATCGGTGGTGATCTTCTAAACGATATCTATTGATCGTCCACCATCGGCTCCATTACACTATTCTTACTTAAGTAGGGTAATGATTCTCAGTAAACTGAGGCTTGACTTTAAATCTGGTGAATCCGTTCGATTTCTGCTGTAGTCAGAAGCGGCTCGGTGCTCTGACATTCTACAATTCTGTGTCGCATGACCTCATGTCATATTACGTCATCCAGGAACGATAAAAAACCGTCGGAAGGAGACCGTTTGCTTGAAGATTCAAAAGGAGACCTGCTATGACGTCATACAGTAACCTTTCAGAGTTGTCATTACTGCGTCACAGTGTTTATGTAAACAAATGTGTTATCAGAAGATCTGGCATAAGCGTGAATTTTCATTGTATCGTCACAATCATATATTTTACTTGTCCTGTTCAGAGTGGAAATGGAGGATTGCAACGCCCTTTGCGATACCGGGAGCATGTTATGCATGCGCGCACACCCATGCGACTTGAGATTGCATGTGAAGATTGACCATTTCCATTTGAGTCTCATATGAATCACTGTCTCTGTTTTGTAACAATCATTCAAAACTGTGTATCATGTATCTCCGGTGAGGTCACTGGGATTCTTCCCCTCAACCAGCCTGCAAGGCACACCAATCATTATTTTTTCTTTCAATTATTATGTTACTAATATTCTTCATTTCGTTTGCTTAGTTTCAATGTTGATTTCATAATTTTCCTTTTTGTAAAATCAGCTCCAAAGAACAGAACGAGTGACGTCACGAAAGACCGGGTGTATGATGTCATCGAGACTTTCACTGCCTGAAAGTGATTTTTAATTTTTGAAATTTTTCCCGTCTCTCGAGTACGGGGTGTTTATTGCGTCACGAAAGACTCATTTTCGCTGTCACAATGCTTTTATTCATTACGTGATGCGATGGCTGCGTTCAGTTGTTCTGCTTCGGGTTGTTGACTTCCGCTAGGTGGCGCCATCAGCCCGCAAATAGCACGTGACTACCGACGATTTCGCAACCATGAACTGTATCACGTGTTTTGTGTTCGGTAAAGTGTTATTTTTAAATGCCTGCCGTGTTGAGCGGAGAACGACATCTTTGCCACATTTTACTAGGGATCGGCCTATATGATAATCGTCGCCTGACTGCTGACGGCCGAAATCCATTATCAGAAACTCATCGGTCTCGATAAATCCGTCAACTCCTAACACTTTTATATAGCCGTTCGTTTATCGTGTTTTGTATCCGTACTTTTACATTATTTTTTTGTTAAATGTGGAAGTGTTGCGTCACAATGCCGTGACGCCACTTGTGTGACATGATCTACCGCCGTTCTTCAGCCTCCACGTTAGTCGTTAGTCTGCGGTGCTGCATGTTAATTCTGTCGAGATTTGTTGGGCGACATCGTTTGTCGCTCTTTCATGACGTAACAAGACTGAAAATATTCAAGAATTGCGACTCATTGTTTTGTGCATGGCCTACTCTAAAGCAGACCATGGTTTTGTGTGTGACGTAGTTGCAGTAGCGTATGTTCGCGTATAGCGACTGACAGTTTCCAATGAACTCGAACGAGAAAGACGGCGAGGCAGGTTTTTGGCGACGTACTGGAACTGACTGAAATGTGAGACCGCGGACGTTAAGCGAGTAGCGTCAAACAGGAGACGGGCGACAATCTACCGCCGAGAAAGCGAGGCATGGCAGCAGTGTACGCAGCGTCGAAATGGAGGCAGTCGTCGTGATTAGTCGCACAAAAACGTCGCTAAACAGCCGTGATAGGAGCGGAATATCACTTATATAGAGTCTTGTAAAGAAGATCACCACAGATGTAATGCCCAGCCTTGGTTTATTGAAAATTAGAACATTCACAAGCTTTTGGAGCTCCGCTCGTTCATCAGGTGAAGATGGAATGAATCGTAATTCGTAATAGCACAATTTGAATTGAAAACAGAATCATAGATATTGTGACGTCATAGAGTGTGGGGATGAAAGAGCCAATTATATCACAGTTAAGGAGAGCGCGGGAGACTAGGCGATGGTGGTGGTGAAAGCTTGGGGATAGCAGAGTAACAGGAGTCACTGGATGTTGAATCGTGCGACATCTAGTGTCTAATCATTCAAAACATATGGCTCATTAAATTATTTGAAACCTAGAGCAAAAAGATCTAAACTGTACCATTGCGTTAAAGAGACGATGTGGCTATAATAGAGTCTTTATACTGCGGCCTACGTACCATAATCTCAATGGTAGCAAATCGCAGAATCATACTCTATGGTAGAATTATGTATCTCTGTGGTCGGTCAAATTATTTTCACGCATCATTGATCAAGCGCACCGCTTTCGTCTTGTTTGTAAAACAGTGTTGCCAGGTGGTTATCAAATTTGCTGCTGATTCATCCGAGTTGTTGCGACATTTTGCTTTGTTTCTGAATATTTAATTCAAGTTCGATAGTCGGAGTGGTATAAAAATTATGACGAAAGGTTCGTAAGCAACAGAGTCGAGACCACATACGCTTGGAATATTTCGCGTCGGGCTTTGGGTTTCAAACTGTCTGTCGCTGTTGCGTAATGTTGAGTTTCTGGGAGATTTTATCGCCGCTTTCTGAGGAAGTTATGTAATTTAGTGAATGGCGATGACGGTTTGTGTCTGGACACGGGAAGTTTGATTTTTACGGTTATATCCAAAGAGCGGACTAAACGAAACGCGGATCAAGCGAAATTATTAATACGGTACTAAACGGCGGACCTCGTGAATATTTCCAATGATAAGGTTTTGGCACTGTTTATAAGTGAAATAATAGTATAATTAATGCGGAGTGAACTGCAGAAAAAAATGGAACGGATCAGTGAATAAGTTTGGGCGTCTCTCCGACAGTTTTTGCAGTCCTCTTGGTCCTTTATTTTGTTGCTAAGCCCGCTCAGTCTACATGGATCGTCGTTTAGTGGCACCCCTACCATATTTGCCCGGGTTTGGCTCATTTCTCATTTGCTTTCGAGTCGTAAAGGCTATACGTGTGATATTCCGGTATTGTGCTATCTACAGTTCGCTTTGCCGTTGTCTGGCACCCACTTCCATAATAGCCTGGGGAGTGCTCATTTGTCAAATTAACAACCTAAGATTGTGTTGTAGCTGTAGTGACGTAAGGTGAGTAAAAGTGAATCTAGACTCAATCATAAACAATCTTGTGCATCGTCAAAGAATGGATCGGAACGAGATCCTCGCCAACTTTCAAGCTTGTACGGGTGAGAGATTACAATTCTTCAGATATTTTTGGCTAACTTGTGCGGAGGTGGCGTGGCGTCTCCATTAATTTTTCATTTGGACAAGGAGATAATGACATGAGCTGTTGCTCTGCCAAGCTAAGCCTTCATTCTAACCTCATAGTGTTGGCGCCTGCGCTAGTATGCAAACGGTGGCGTACATTTCGAGCGTATTCCGTGCACAAAAATTGACCTAACAACCCAATTCAGCTTACCAACTGGCGACAACATCAATAGCCAGCCTTCTGAATTTGGAGCCACGAACTTTAGAATTATTCTGCATCTTCCTTGCTTCTTCGTTCGATGTTTCAATAATTCCAGCGTTAATAATTCTTGTTACCAGGTATCGACGACATTTCGGAGTGTATCGCTCATCTGGAACAACATGATTGGAGTTTAAACGATGCAGTCCAGGTCGCCTTGGCAGGTAACTATCACTTCTGCGGCAACCAATCCCACTATGGAACAGTTCAGACGATTTTGCCGAGATCTCTCAGTGTGAATGACAAACGTTCCTTGTATGCAGTCTCTCTTAACTAAAAATGTCAGCAATGAAGATTCTTAACTTTCCTAACCAAATCACAAATACTATTTGAAAAATAGTGGATTCGATGCCGAGCGATCGAAATATCAATAGATTGAATAAGTCACCACAAATTTGACATCCAGGCCAGTTTATTGGAATAACATTCACAAGCTATCGGACCTGCCTCCTTCATCAGATGAAGTATTTGTATTTAATTTATGTTTCAGCAAACTTGGAATCGCCGCCTCTGTCTCTAGACATTCCTCCAGTGCCAGTGCAAAGGATGTTTCCGCAGTACCGACCCCCACCACAGCCCAGACCTTCTGCCACAAGAGGTGAGCGTATTATTTGTGTAGAGACTATCCTTCAGTGTTCTATTAATTTGTCAGCCAGCATTTTACCCATCTTCTCCAGAGATGTAGTATCTCTGCCATGGGAATGATGTCTCATGGATGGATGAGCTTCTAACCAGGTGCCAACTGATAGACTGTAAGGCTGCCATGCTCCAGTCCATATCGGAATATCTAATGGTGCTGGTGAGATGAAATGAAATTATCTGTCTGTTTGATATTTCAGAACGGATGATTGAATTCATTATCAAACTGGATACTGTGACCAAGCACATTATTCTTGACGACTCGGCAAATATATCAACATTACGTCATCTCGCTGCGTTGGAATTTGAAATTCCAGAAACTGAAACTCATTTCCAAGGATGGCCTGGAGGTGGCAGTGTTTACCTCCCTGACGAAACAGAACTATCGAATCTACAGCTTCCTTCCAAAGTAAACCTCGAGATTCTGATGCATCAAAGAAACGGTGGTGCGCCCGACCTCAGCGAACTCGGGGCGGCGTCTAACAGTTTCACTGTCGGTTACCGTGAGGACCAGGCAGTGAAAGATTCAGAAAAACTGCGACAAAATTACATCTTAGAGGTTACGGATAAACGGACTAAGAAGGTTTTCAATCTGACGATGCCAGGAAGCAAAACTTTTGAAGAGTTACGCTTCGACGCACACTCTCTCACAGATATCCCGCCAAGCAAACAGATCTGGGAAGGTCTTTCGTCCGATCCGTCCGTTCTCTCTCACGATCAAATTATCGGAAGTTTTGATTTGCGGCTCCCTGTTCATAAATGTTCGATAACTAGTGATGAACCGACGGTTTCTAATGACAACGAAAGTGATGAGGTCATGGAGGTGAGGCCGCATGCTCGTGTCACCAAGCCCATAAAACGCTCCTCAGGCCCAGGTGCTTGAACTATCTGCTGATAAACTTATGCGATGCTTTGTGTTAAGGTCGATGAGTTCGGAGACGTCACAGAAGACTTCCTCTACGCTGGCAACGCTCCAACGACGTCACGGCCTCAACCGCTCATGCCTGACGAAGCGACGGACGACCTTGGCGCTCTTGCTCAATTCCAAGCTGAGTTCAACAATCGTTATGGACAAGACAAGATCACGCCAAGTTTCTATATTGGCTCGCTTGACGGTGCCATCCAGGTATGATTGACTTACTCCGGTAGAAACTACATGCAAGAGGCACAGCTTGCTGTGAAAGGAATATTAAATTGAACCGAATCACCAACTGTAGTCTACAGTTTTATGCCATTGAGACTGCGACTTTGAACTTCTTGTAGGGACTTGCGATTGCAGAGTTGTCGAGGTTGAAGTAAGCAAGGATAGTGGCCAGCGGTTCCCTTGGAAGAACAGTGTTCCCTGCGAGCACATGGTACCCCGGAAGCGGTGTTCCCATGAGCACAGTGTTTCCCGCGAACACGGGGTACCCCGGAAGAAGTATTCCCCATGAGCACGTGGTATTCCGGAAGCAGTGTACCCTATAAGCGCAGTGTTCCCCCATGAGCGTAGTGTTTCCCATGAGCACAGTGTTCCCTGCGAGCACATGGAACTCTGAAAGCAGTGCTCCCCATGAGTATGTGGTTCCCAGGAACACGTGGTACCCTGGAGCCACAGTGTTCCCCATGAGCACGTTGTTACCTGTGAGCACAGTGTTCCCCCTGAGTTCAGTAAAACCAACCGGTGAAAAACATGGCACTCGGTTCATCCCCTGCCTCATTGTCTTATCACAATATTGCTATTTGTTATTTCACAATACTTCCTTTAATAGGAAGCGTTCGGTGGACCGGCTCGCAAACGTAAAATCCTCGCTGTCTATCTACATCACGATCAGAGTATCCAAGGTAACGTGTTCTGCAGCCAGCTGCTGTGCGCTCCAACGGTCGTCGAGTATGTCGCCAATCACTGCGTTATTTGGGCGTGGGACGTCACATCGGATTTTAATAGAAAGAGGCTGCTCGGTAAGTCGTGACTCCGTACGTCGTACTGGTTCTGTCGAGACTGCTATATGTGAGTTGACAAGGTTTTAAAGAGCTGCTCCTTCACCAGGTGAATATAGGAAAGACGTTTTAAGACACACACGATGAGTTTCAGCGCCCAGGATATTGAATATTTTTAGAGCACTCCTCAAGAGAGAGAGAAGGAGTTTTGTTGTTTGTCCACCAGAAAAATGTTAATGCCAAATAAGACAAGATTATGCACGGAGCATTGAGAGAAATCGAGGAGAGTTGTCAGTCATTAGCCAGTTAGTCGCTGATTTGAGAGAGATGCCGTATTTGTTGTTATGCTTGAGTGGCTTCTCCTTTTTTCAGATATGTGTACGAAACACTTCGGTAGTGGCGTGGCGGCGACTGTGAAGCGAATTCCTCGTGACGGATTTCCGATGTTGGTCCTCGCACAAGGTCGCGGAAGGTCATGCGAGGTCAACTCAATCATTCAAGGTAAGTCTGATGAATGAGTGGAGCTCCGGGAGCTTGTGAATGTTATAATTCACGATACGGCAAGGGTGGGCGTTAAATCTGTGGGCAATCTTCTCTACGATATCTTTGATCGTCCACCATCGACTCCACTAGATTCTTACTGTAAGTAGGGTAACGATTCTCGACAAACCAAGACTGGATGTTAAATCTGAGGTGAATCTTTCTTACGATATGTAATCTTACAGACATATTAGGAGGAGAGTGGCTCTCTCTCTCTCTCTCCTGAACCCAACTTTATTATATAAATGTCGTCATTTTGCAGGTAACACATCTCTTGACGAACTGACAGTGAAGCTGATCAAAGCGGTCGACGATGCCGACGTTCAGAAGGAAGAGGATGTTCGAATGGAGGCGGAAACTGAGGCGAGAGAGAGAATTAAACGAGAACAAGAGCAAGCTTACGAAGAGTCGTTAAAACAGGTAACAAGTGCAGTACTGTCTGTGAGGTGTTGGAATCGCTTTGATGCAATTGACCCCACTACTATTCCATAGCTCCAACCGCAGGCATGGTACGGGTGGGCGCTGGGTGGCCGCCACTCAGGCAACTTCAAGTGCGCGAAATACAATATTATCGGTGGGGTCTTGTTGCCATCCCTTCGAATTGGGTCTCGTACCCTCAAGCTCCACATGCAGGTAGGGTTGTGACCCACAGCTGCAATTGGGGACCTCATTTCTGGGCAGGGTGCTGATTGGCGGTCGCAACCGAGGCTTGATCTATCAAATACAACCTTGACTTCATTCCAGGATAAAGAGAAGCAGCAGCGACTCGATGCGGAGAAAGCGGAGAAGGAGAGAGAGCAGCAAGAAGAAGAGCGACTCCAACGAGAAAAAGAAGAGAAAATCGAACAACTTACGCAAATCGTTCCGCCAGAACCGAACCCGAAATGCGGCGAACCAATATCAAAAATTCGATTCCGTCCACCTAGTGGTGGAGAAGTCATCAGTCGTACGTTTTTAGCATCAGAAAAACTTCAGGGACTTCTAAATTTTGTTGGTTCACTCGGATATCTTTCTGACAAATACCGCGTGATCACGTCGTATCCAAAACGGGACCTTTCGTCTCTCGACGTTCATTTAACTTTGAAGGAACACAAATTATTCCCGCAAGAAACTCTCATTATCGAAGAAATCACGGAATAATTCATTTTCGCTCTCCCACGACACTAGCGAACCAATGAGGGATCGTCACCTCAGCTTCGTGCTTCGCCACTAGAGGGCGTTGAGCGCTCACTCAGTGTTACGTCATAATACACGGAATCGAATGATCGCTTAGTGCCCTCTAATGGCGAAACTGATGTGACGATTCTCAGCCCCCAAACCCGATCCAGGTTATAATTTTGACATGCTCCATTCTGATCAGATTGCTTCATTTTGAATTTAGTGGAAATTACCCTTTGCCTAATTGCCTAACCCTCCTTTGACTGTAGCGGGACGATTTTGCCGCCCCCTAGCTGTTATGGGAAGTCTTAATAACCTCATACATGTTTGGCTGTCTTTCCGTTGGCCGTATGTCTGTTATCATGTGTCACGTGTGATATTGATGTAACCGTTGCTACGTAACTGAGCAAGATACTGAGACGTCATCAGATCATTTGTCGTCCCCGTTTGAAATATACCGCGTCACCCTCATACACCAACCAACCTTGCGACGGCTCTGTCTGTCTGTCTGTCTGTCTGTCAGGGGAGCGTGATAGAACCTATTTTGTTGGTCTTGACTAAATTTTAACGCCGGGTGTCTTCCCTGCCCGAAACTCTAACCAATTATTCCGGGCTGTAGCAGGGGATTTCCGTTATTCAGGTAAAATATGCCTGTCTGCTTTGGATGAGAGCTGGCCTGTGACATCATTTCTGTTTTAGAATTTTTTATTCTTCATGATATGCTGATCACAAGAGGGCGGTATCTCTCACATTTATGATGAAATCACGTGACCTGTCCATGTTGATGTTGAATTTGTAACCTCTAATATAATTGGTACGCATTTCTTTGAGTCTGTCTCTTGTGCGCCAACTGGCGGGCGTTGTCAGCTGGATTGAGCAGGCCGACTTTCTGGTTGATGCCGCGTTCAGGATCAAACCGGATTGATGGCGCTCTCGACCCCGTTATTCGTGACCTTTCCAAAACTCGAAATGGAATTTACGTCTTTGGAAGCTTTGTTATGTCACAACGACCCATTTAGCAAACATTGAAATCTTAAAATATTGTCACGCAAACATAACACTCCTTCAAGATCAATCAAGCGTGACGGGTCTCTCACGTACAACTTTTGTCGATTCGTCTCCGCATGAGATGTTCCAATTCGACGGAATCTTTAATAATTTAACAGCTTCGATACACATGGAAGGGCGCTATTTATATTTAGACTGTAGTTAATAGTTTTTGATGCTTATGAATGGAAGGACATTTTGTTTAGCGCAGGATTAATGTACCTTATGGTGTTGGGGGGTGTTAGAGTTTTTGTCCTGAGCGGTGGAACGGACACCTTGTCTCGAGTTCATGTTTGCTTTCGGTTGGCAAATGTAAATAGCGAGATATTCGCGTAACTTATTAGAAGTGTTATACCTCAGTGAGGTTTGTTGTTGAGAACATTCCGGCCTAGCCTAACATTAGCCAGTCGAGTTTATTATCCGCACGACGACAGGGTTGCCTGAAATCTAATGCTAGGATAGGGAGAGCCTACCCACGGGTTTAGAAATAGAATTAGAGGTACAAAATTTATTTTAACCCAACACTTGGCCACTGTCAGATTGTCCGAAAAAGTGTCAAGATGATTTGAAAGAGGGCCAAATTTACCGTTAAAATGATTTCGGGGCCAAGTTCTTGTTTCAGTTTTCAGTTAATCGAGAATCGCTTCTCCAAACTTCCGCTTCGTCGCTCTCGGATGCTCTAGAAAAGACTTATACTCACTCGTTACAATGCAAGGGTTGGCCGTGATTGTTTTCACAACAATTGCATACGGGTTGATTGTTTCGATTTCACGATCTTACCTGACGCGAAGTGAACTACGGAGTCGTTCGAGCGTGACGGCGCGAAAGTAATTGCTATTGCTTGCCAGTCGACGCTGATTCGGAGTCGTAGAAGGACGTATGTTTGCGGGCGGGGGTTTGGTTTGAGACGGCGTATAGGTACAAGCAGACAGCGTAGTGTTGGAGCGAAATTCTGCATCCTGTTTCGCTGCAATGTGGCTAAGTTCGGCCTGACGATGTCTGACATCGTTGTGCGGAGTTACTGTAACGCGGTAGGAGAGGAAGTTGTTTATTTTTGTCCAGTTACGCTTTAAGCCTCGGTTTGCGATGAAAGGGTAGGTGAATTGTAATCAATCTGCTTTGGTGAATCGCTAATTGCATAGAGAGACATGGCGTTGAATTCTAACTAACGTTACTCGTAACTCATATCAAAGTTGAATAACGGTACCAAATTATCGTAGACTGTCAGATGACTTCATGAACCCTTAGCTGCAGGCAAGGACAAGAGAAATTTGTTACGTTCATAAATACTGGCATTTTCGTACCATCTGGCGTTCAATGTGAGGGCTGAGTATAAATTCATCGTCTGTCTGCCGTAGTCAATTGCAGCCTACATCGTAACCAACATTGCATTGACGCATCTATCGCGCTGATTGGATTATTGTCAAGGATGCAGTGACCTGGAGTATGTCTCTTCAAGTTACTATCGGAACGCTGAGTGGATTACGCGGCAGAGGAAATCGGCAAGCAAGGATCACTTTTCGAGGTAAGAAAGATATAAACTGACGCATTCAATTTAGTTGAAGCTTTAGCAAATTGAAACGTGGTATGCGCGTAATGAATATGCGAGAAGCATCCATGTGTTAGGAATCGCAGTCTGTAGTTACGTGTTACAACTCAGACATCTGTAACGGGAGAGGTTATAATCTAATCTAATCGAATTAATGTAGTTTTCCATAGCTGTTAAGGCGTACAACCTATAGCTTCACGTTCCTCCTGTTGTTCGCGCACCACAGTTTGAGAGCTATTGCGCCATACACCATAACAAATACAGTACCGGTGGTAACGCCAATGCCAAGGATAGCAAGATGTAAATTGGAAAAGCGACAACCGTTGAACGCTCAACCTTTGCTCATTTATTTTCGTCGCAGTCGCGATCGTTCATAAAGATTGTGTTGGAATTCGGCACGACCAATTTCATGAGATGGGTTAGTGACAGGCCTGTCTGTTTGGGATCCTTTTCTCTGTTTTCAAATTAAAAGCGGCTTCATCATTCACTGAATGGTTTTGAATAATTGATGATGAGCAATGGACGCTGAGCCTCTCGTTTCCATTTCGTTAAAAGAGGGAGGGGGTTGAAACCTAATCTGTCAGATGCCATCGTTTAGAAATTACAAATTTGTCGAGTAGTGAAGATTAGACTGACACGTCGGACGTCGGTGTAGAAACAGATCGTGAATACCGCGGTGTACACGTTCAACCGATGCCGGAAGTTTATCCATTCTGCTACATGCTCTCATGCGAATTGGGTTCGGACATCAACCATAACGATTCAGTAACTATACTTCAGTCCGAGAGCCCACGCCAAAATGTGGTTATCTTGTTTGGTAAAGATTGGTGTGAAGTATTTGCCTCATGTTAGCGCCACCGAGTGGAGAAATAGCGGGGGACTAAGCGCGTACGAGCTGTCAAATAAAACGATCAACAAACATCACTCTTTTTGCAGGGCACAGTTACATCACACAGACCATCGAAGATTGTGAGAATGAAGCGGTTTTCAACGAGGTAACCTTTTGTGAACTTTCATGGGTGTGCGCGTGTGTGAGTATACACCTTGGCAATGACCGCGCAGTTCTTGCGGTGATATCCGTACACCTACCTACCCGTTCACTACCGATACCCAGTCTTATTAATGGGCTCTGGGCGAGGTGGGACGATATAAACGCTTCCAACTGTTCTTTCAGACCTTCGAATGGCCGGTCGCGAGTTCGATCGACGAGGCAGAGCAGATCGAGATCCAGTTTTACAACTTCAGCAAAGTTTTTACAAACAGGTGACGTAATATCGGATTACTAACGGCCATCAGCCAGCTTTGCTCGCCTAAGACGAGTGACCAATCCGGTTCTCTAACTTGCGGACGTGTGAAGCACCTTCACTGAATTCGCTCGTCTGCTGCATTTGTACGCACATCGCACACGCTCCCCGGAAATTTCAGCGAATATTGTTATAACCACGATCGTTACGTCAGTAGGGTAATCACATGTGTTGGATGACCCCGCGCGCTTTTACGCGCAACTAATCCGCTGATTAGCAACGCACGCGCAACTTTCTCGGGAAATTGTAATGAATATTACAGTATAAGGAAGTTTAGATATTTACCTTTGACTGACTCGCACGTGTGCTGACGCGCGACTACGCTCACTATATCAGCTACGAGACACAGCCGCCTGCACAAGCGTCGCTCGAGTCAAGCTTCATACTATTCGATTGAAATTGCCAAATTCGTGCGTCCCTGCAAGAACCAACTAGAGTATATAGCTTGGATTCGGGGACGGCCTCGGCGGGCAATTGGCGGCGGAAGTAAACATTTTCTCCAGCCCTGGTCACGTGATTTATTGAAATGTTATCTTACTCTCGACTGAATCGACGCTTTATGACTTAGCTCACATATTATGACGTAGGTCATTTGAAATTACTATCTTTTCAGGCCAATCGGGACGTTCGCCATGGTCTTACAGGAATTGGTCAACCGTGGAAACTTATACTTAAACGAACCTCTCCTCGACGCTAACAACACCGCATTGTCTGTAAGTAAAGATGCTTTTCGCCGTGTTTCATGACGTCATCAATTATGATGTCCGTTTTTACTAAATTTACCTGCGGAATGGAAAACAATCGACGGTAATAGACTACCGTGACGTCATAATGAAGCTAATTCGCGTGACGTCAACGTGACCTGACGTGACGTCAACGTATTTAGTTATTGTTGCCAACACTTGAAAATGATATTTAACTTGTAAGTCACCGTGACGTCATTTGTGCAATATTAATTCTCAGACAAACATATCGTTGGAGTTGAAGTATGTTGCACCAGACGGGAAAGTCGGCGACTGGGCGATGGACGAGTTCGTCCCCGAGGTCGTCGTGGACGTTGAGGACTACAGGAGTGTGCTTACAACGGACTCAGCTGGTTCAAAGAAAAGGTTTGAACTTATACTTTGTTTCGTCAGAATTAGTGCGTTATAATTCACATCACAATGAGAATATGAATTGATTCTTGTGGTTAGTTCATGACTTGACAACGGTGTTTTGCGTCACAATGGATCCGATTTACATTTTAAAATTGTTATTTTGCACGCTCACAAACAGCAGGAGCGTCATCTCTAAAGGAAGCAGATTTTCTGCTCTCTATAAGAGGTCAGTCGTAAGTTAGGCGGCTATTTCCGCGAAACAGGGTTGGGTCGATGCTCCAAACATTTTATATCTGGTGATACGGTACCCAAGTGTGTGTCCGGCTGACCATTCACTTTGTCCGTTCCCGCCAAATTTCAGACCGGATTGATGTTTAGTCCGTAATTATTCTGTGTCGTGTCGTGACGTCACTTTGGACACGATTTCTTAAAACTTGCCGAGCACCGGCCTGAGTTCGTGTAGGTCTATGACGTCATTATGTCGATTTTTTGTTGGTACGCATGCAGCAACGCAGGAGTCGAGGAACCTCTACTTCGGACGTCGTTAAGGTAGACACGATTTGTATGAATAATATCAAGACCCTGGCCACGGCTCGCTCTGACCCCCCCAAATGCTAGCTGAGTGCCTACTTAGTCTGTAGGGATGATCATACCGATCCCGAAAACGAATTCTCCAGTTCTAAACTACTGACGGTCATGACGCACAACCCATTGTTTTAATTTGGGAGCGGGAAGAATCATCGTCGCAATTATGACGTCATACTCATCATCATCATCATTTGCTAAAACGAAGGCTAAAATGAGCTTGAACTGAAAAGCAGTCAAGGATCTCGATTCTAAATTGCCACCGAATGGATTCGAATACCTTGTGGTTCGAATCGAGTCCGAATATTCGATTGCATGTTTCCAACCCTACTTCAGCAATTGATATTCTTGGCTGAACGCGATTGGAATTTCACAATCGAGAGCAACATCGAGCGACCGCTGAGTCCTAACGCAGCTGTACTCTCAGTAATTTTAATTGCATCACAATTCACTAGGCGACATAAATCGAGCGCATTAATTAAACTTATTCAAACGCTCTCGTTGCCATGAGGATCTTTAAATAACGTTGTCGTAACTCAGAAGTTAATCCGTTGCGGACCACGTGAAATGTAAAGTGTAACTATGACGTAATAGACTTCATGTTCTTATTATTATCATCTCGCGGTTGGTAAATTCGAATCGCATTTGAAATTTACGGCGATAACCCTGCGTGCCTGTAGATTGAGTACCGACGCAGTAGCAGCGGGCCAGCGTGCCTAGATATCGTTGATTGTTTTACGTCGTAGCGCAACCACACGGTCGACCAGTTCTTGGCCCGGCCAATTATAATTATCGAGGTCGATATTCATGATTTTTTTAATAGTCGGAACCGCCCTCAGTTTGTCGAGGAGCCTGATTATTCTATCGGCCATGAAAAAGCGATGTCGGCCAATCTTTGGTTACGCCTGTCGTTGGATATCGTTGCCAGAGATTTGCTTCGGTCGCCATTTATACTCGCTGGATAGATAGATAGATAGATAGATAGATAGATAGATAGAGTCGTTACACCCGTACACACACACACTGTCAGGTAGATGTAGAAATACAGTCCGGAGTATCCGCAGACCGCCCAAAGAATCCAGTATGGGATAATCCCTACTTGAATTGATTTCCAAGTTTCCATAGCAATGATACTTACGTCACAGTGGATGCCGGAAGTCTTCCGGAGCCAACCAAATGTCGGTGAAGGTGTTCACGAAGCCGCGCGACGCCGCAGCGCTCTGGAAGAAAGGAGTGGCCTTCGCCGCAGCGGCAGCCGGCACCACGACTATGGTTACTGAGGTGGATGAAAAAACCATGGGATGGCGCACGAGAGTCAGCGCTGGCTCAGCCCGATCAAACCTGCCAACAAAAGGCGGGTTTGGGGCGATGTTGGACCCACCTGGTGATGACGTAGACAGAAGGTCTAACTCCAGCAACGGAAGGTACCGCACGGTGTCGCGCATGCGGATGAACATACACGGTCTTCTCTTTTCTTCATATCTGTGACGTCATTTCCACGGAAAGTGGCGCGCTTCTTAACACTGGACACACGCAACGTCATCCATTCTGACATCACAGTTGGGATTAATCATAATCATAATCTTAATGGAAAAGCGCGGAAATATAGATTTTCTATTATTTCCGATAATAATTTTTATCTGCTATGAAATGAGCTTATGACTCTCACTTATGCATGAACAGTAACTAATGGCAACGGGGTACGAATTCAGTGTGAGATGCTCGGCGGCCGAGTCTCGCCAATCCCAATGGAAGGCGTGGTGTGCCCATCGGATCACAGGCTACCGTGTGACACCAGTCATTCAGACTGAGCATCTGGACGAAGTAGGGAAGCTCACTGTCGTCACCGGCAGTACATTAACCTCTGTCATTCCACCCTGACTTCGTACCAGCTAGCTATCTCAATCAGATCGTGCATGACTTTCCAAGCACTCGATTGATGAAATGTCTCCAAGATTCCATCAATCGCCTCTACATTTAAGCTGACTAGTTGAAATTCTAATGAAGGATCGTAACCTCAACTTCGTCTCTACCTCTAAGAGCCCTAGGTACTCATCCGACCTATTGCAATATTGCTTAGTAAGCAAAAACAAAGATTTCAAAACTACATCACAATGCAAGGATCAGATGAGTACTCAGCGCCACCTAGTGACGAAGCTAAAGTTACGATCCGTTATCGACGGACTCTCCGATTCGTTTCAGCGGGAAAAGTCGAGGAATACTGAAAGGATTCAGAAGCAAGCAACGACCAACAGACGGCGTCGATGACGCGACGGTGTTTGGGAATCGTTCTGCTTTGGGAGGTGAGGAGAAAGTTGGTTTGTGATTCGTAGCTGGTGTTCACGTGTTGCACATGCAAGCTACCGCTCGACCGGTGTTGTGACTCCACCAGGGACCGGCCTTGAAATTAACTTGAATTCAGACTCGCCACCACATCTATATAGGGCCTAAGCCATTTCCGACGTCACAGAGTGGGAACCACTCGATTCGGGTGAACCGTCAAACCATGGTTGGACTCCACCAGGAGCTAACCTGAATTCAGACTCGTCAGTACACCTATAATCGAGTAGAGTCGCTACAATCCTTCCCTATGCGACGATGATCACAAAGCCCTGTCACATCAATTCGGTGATTCTCTCGATTATTATAAATGTTCATATTGTTCAGTTACGTCGTTGGCAAGTGGCGAACCTCGTATCGACCTCGACACGGTTTCTATCGCTTCCATGCAGATGGTCGAAGAAAACGTCACCAACAAGAGATCGAAACCAGAGATACGATTCGAATCGGTCGGGATGAAACCCCAAGATTTCCAGGTAAAGTATGACTGAGTCTTGTCCACGTCTGACTAATCTCTCTGCAATGTGCAGGTGTCCGTGACAGTGATCGAGGCGAGGCAGCTGAGCGGCGCCAACATCGACCCGGTCGTCCTCGTGCAAGTGGGCGACGACAAGAAGTACACGTCCAAGAAGGAATCGACAAACTGTCCTTACTACAACGAAGTCTTCGTGTTTGATTACTGCGTCCCGAGACAAACCGTCTTCGATAAAATGATCCATTTAACGGTGAGTGGTTCCTCGCGGACACGTGGTTTCCGGCGAGAGCATTGTTCCCGTGAGTACTTCCGCTGATTATAATTATTCTATGAATTTTTTCACGTCAGGTTCTTCATCACCGCAATATCGTTCGGAGTGGAACTCTCGTCGGCACGTTCAAGATGGACGTTGGGACGGTGTACGTCAACCAGGATCACATGTTCTTCCACAAGTGGGCTGTGTTGACTGACCCTGACGATCTCAACGCTGGACCGAAAGGATATCTCAAGGTAAGTAACGTCGAAAGTTACTCGACTGTGGTAATGGACCATACATTACACGTCATAGATAGAATGAAAATTCACCACAGATTTAACGTCCAGTCCAGTTTATTAGAATATAATTCACAAGCTCTCGTGGTTCCGCTCCTTCATCAGGTGAAGATGGAATGGACTAGTCGGACGTCAAGTATTCTATCTATTACTATAGTAGGGTAGATGTCCGAAAGCTTGTGAATTATATTCCTGCAAACTGGACTGGTCATTAAATCTCTCTATTACTATTTGGATCGTCCGCCATCGGCTCCACTATTTTTCATGTCATAGGGAGAGAGAGAATGTCAATATGCATCTCTTGTTATGTCACAGGTCGACATATCCGTGGTCGGGAAAGGCGACAATTTGAAGATACCGAAAGTGATTGATGACGATGAAGACAACATTGATGAAAAGTGAGTTACGACACCAGAAACGTCACAATCTGTGACGTCATGTGGGGATTTGCAAAATTATCAATATGCATGTGTATGAATTTGTGTGCGCGCATGCGATTGGGGCAAATTCAAATCTCTCTGTCCTGTGTGTGCGCGCGTGCATGATTGCGTGCGCTTATGCGCTTCGCCATTATTTCCTGGATTCATATTCGAGACTTGCTCTGTAACGTCCCAATGTTTCTCAGGAATCTGTTGCTTCCTGACGGAGTTCCAGCCGAAAGACAGCGAGCTCGGTTCATGTTCAAGATTTACAAAGCAGAAGGTCTTCCGAAAATGAACACTCGCGTCACGGAGAAGCTCAAGTCCATGCTACAAGGAGAGATGAGAGATCTCGTCGACTCTTTCGTAGAAATCACTTTCTGTGGGCAAAAGGTAACCAGTCTATGATGTCATTGCCGCGAGATGGCGCAGGAGAGCTTGAAAATGAGTCCGCCTAGTTGGCCGAAAAGCCTTCAGATTAGCAGGTCCTGAGCTCGATTCACGACCCAGTCCAATTAAGACCTTTAAACTTGGTAAATTCTCTCTGCTTGGCAGTCAGTATCGGGTGAATTGCAAAATGGAATGAGAAATATTCCAACTTCCGCTAGATGGCGCTAACAAGTTCCAAGGCCCCACTAGCGATTGCCGACGAGACGCTGAATAGCATTAACTGACCGATGACGTCATGTTCAGGGTAGTACATCAGTGAAGAAGCATTCTTACGAGCCAGTTTGGAACGAAGTCGTGATCTTCACTGAGATGTTCCCGCCTCTTTGCAAACGGATCCGGATTCAACTCCGGGACAAAGACAATATCAAGAACAACGTGATCGGGACTGCATTCCTCGACATCGACAAGATCTCCAACTCGGCAGATAAAGGTGGGGTGATTTAATGACAGGATGGGAAGGGCATCTGCGGACCTATCTAACCTCGATCGCATGATTTTTTTGTGTGCTGGGATCGTCATCGGGGAACAGTCAACTTTGGTAACGCCATTCTTCAGTTTGATATGTCACTGTAATGCTATGTTTATGACGTACAATAATTCGCTCTGTGGAACCGCAATGCGGAGGCGTTTGATCCCGAGGCGCTTCATATAGACTCAGAATAACCGGTCTGGCGATATGGCGCCATCTCGCGTCGATCGCTATTTGACTTTGACTAAGTCAAGCGTCTCTCGTTTTTACGCTCGCGTCGATGAAGTTTTCCACACTCGCTACGCTCGCAACGTTTTATTCTTAATGTGAACAAGTTTCAACGCAGGTTTTATCCCAACGTTCGGACCAACCTACGTCAATCTGTACGGGAGTCCACGAAACTACACGATGGTGAACGAGCATTCCGATTTGAACGCGGGACTCGGAGAAGGTGTTGCATTCAGGTACGTTATGTTTAATTTCTAGAGAGAATAATTTCGACTGATATTTTCTGTCACTAGGGGTCGCATGCTTATTGCTCTTGTGGTTGAGTTGGTGGATCCGACGGCGATCGACGGCCAAGGATCGTCTACGGTTGAAGTTGAGACGACCAACCCTCTCTCCGAGGTGAGTGTCGACGATGTAGCTTTTTGAGTGTGGACTGTATCATTTCAGCCTGGACCGCCTGGAAGGGGTAGCCTGCCCCTGCCCCTGCATTACGCGATACTTTGTGTTGCTGGAAGTCACAAATTACCACGGGTGGCGCTGTTTTTACAACTCCTGGCCTCAGCCTAATATTCAAGTAATTGCTATCACCGCTAGGTGGCGCTCATGTGTCAGCAAGTATCCGTCTGCTCCTAATCCACACCAAAATCTTTGTGACCACGTGACTGACTGTCTCTCCGTGTTTAGAGTGGAGCGGGAAAAATCGAGGATTTCTTCCTGTTTTCGACGATACTCGAGGTGAACATGATCAGCAGATCGATGAAAGACAAACCGATCTCGTTCGAAATGACAGTCGGTAAGTCTACTTCAAGTATCGTTTGGCTGTTGGCGACGTATATGCAAGTCCGCTAGTTGGCGCGCGCAAGGCATCGGTCTTCGCCAGGTCAAAAAAGGTCTCCGATTAGGTTTCTCTGTAGACTGAACTCTGGACACGCATGATTGCTTTTCAGGTAATTTCGGCAATTTGATTGACGGTCGTAACCTTAGCAACAAGAGCCGCAGTGGAGATGATTCTGATGATTCTGACGAAGAGACTACGTCACTATTGAAAGGAATTCAAATCCAGTCAGAACAGAACCAGCCTGATATTAGGTCGATGACGTCACCGTGCTTGCCTATTACGAACGACCGAGATCGGTGAGAAATACTTCTATGTTTTTTATACGTCATAATCGCCATGGCAGGTGGGAGGAAGCCGAGAGGCTGGGTGACGTGGAACGTTGTTGGCGTGTTGTCATTCGATCAGCGTGTCCGGACCATACAATCTCGCCACGACTCACTAAGGCTGAGCGGTGAACGGCAGAGAGTGATACGAGAGGCAGAGGACTTATGATGAAATTCATATGCAGGTACTACTACCATTTGTCGTACTTGGAGCAGAAACCTTGCCTCTACATCACAAGTCAATGGCACGACCAGAAGAAGCGGATGTACAGCTCCAATATCATGCATAAAATCGCAGATAAACTGGTGAGTGGGTTCAATGCAACATTTGAATGACACTTGCGCCCACTGCCGGTGAGATGTTGGTTTGATTGCCAAGACCTGCTTACATGAAATCCGGTCTGTGGTTGCATCACCTACGACACGCCATCTTCACAACCACTCCATAAATCGACATAATATACCGCCCGCACACTTTGGCGCCCACTTGCGGTGAGCTGACGATGATTTGCAGATCCGTATACTCGCCCCATAATCGCCATGGCGTGCTACTTACCGCAGGACATTGGCTCCCACGCTCCCACTAGCGGTGATTCCGGTTTGTTTCCAGGAAGAGGGAATTCAAGACGTTCAAGAAATGATTAAGACCGACCAGGAAACTCCACATCGCCGTCTGCGCGGGGTCGTTGACGAACTCTCGAATGGATGCAGCGCCTTCACGAGGCTGGTGGAGGGCACGAGGTCACGTGGTGGGTCAGCACTGGGGAGGACAACGCTAGACGTTGAGAGAAACAGAATCTGCCGTCGAGAAATGGTGAGGATGACGTCTCCGTTGTATTGTTTTATTTCTCTCTCCTTTTACGAAAAATAGTGGAGCCGATGGCGGACGATCCAAATAGTAATAAATATAATAAGTCACCACAGATTTAACGTACACTCCAGTTTATTGGAATATGATACGTAGGCTTTTGGAGCTCTGCTCCTTTACTTCTCTCATTTGATCTCTCTCGCTCTCGTCCTCTCTCCTCTCTCGCTCAGTCGTTCCCTCTCTCTTTTTTCTCTCTCTCTCTCTCTCCCATTGTTATAAAATGATCTCTCTCACTCCAGTCACTCTCTCTCGCAGGAGAGCTTCGCAACAGAAGCGCAAAAGATGAAGAAAACGATCAAGCCATCAACGTACAAGGAGAAACTCTCAAGGATAAGATCAATTCTTGCAAGAATACGCTTCCTCGCTGATGAGGTCGGAAATTTGTATTCACAGGATTGTGATGGCGTCATCCAAACTTTAACATTCGTGTGATATCATACTTGGGGTATGAAGTTCTTAGTCACGCCTGTCTGACGTCATAATTTGCTTTGCAGCCTCAACCAACAGTCCCGGATGTTTTCATCTGGATGTTGAGCGGAATGAAGAGAGTCGCGTACGCTCGGATTCCAACCAGGAATATTCTCTACTCGATCAGAGACGAAGAATCCGGGAAACATTGCGGAAAAATTCAAACTGTTTTCCTCAGAGTGAGATTTGTTGGTTGAGTAATGTAGGACGAATCGGGGTGTAATGGTAAATGGAGGGTCGTCGGCCACGAAACTGAAACAGAAACGACAAGTCCCGGGTTCAAATCCCGTCATAACAAAGACGGTAAAAATGACATGAATTCATAAGCTTTCTCGCTAGCTCGACGACCAGAGCGTTGGCGATAATGTGTAGGGGTAGGTTGTTGACCACGAAACCGTTACGACCGGGTTCAATTCCCGCCTAGGATGATAAAAATGACATCCGGACACGAACTCCGGAACAGTTGTTGAGCGAATGATATTTAATCTAAATGATTGTTGATTGCCCAAATATTTTTAGTACCCCGGTCGGCGGAGTATCGGTGCAGGTGGATGGAGTATCCAAGCGAAACTGGAGATGTACATGTGGTTTGGTCTGTTGAAAAACAAGAGAGATTTTCTGAAAGGTTTGCCGGATGGATACGAAGTGAAGCGATCGGGAGGCCTGAACTCACCGCCGACATGCATCACATATAAAGGTTACCTTCTCATTTGAATAGAATAGTCCACTTGTCTACATTTTGCATTTAAGCCCTCATTCCGTCTGAGCCATTATTACGTCAGATGCAAATTATGACGAATAATAACGTTTTTCCAGAGAAGCAAATGTTTGAGCTACGCGCGCATATCTATATGGCTCGGGGACTGATAGCGGCGGACGACTCGGGGCTCTCCGACCCGTTTGCGAAGATCATCTTAGCGACAAGCTCCACCGCAACGCAGGTATTACGTCACACCTTCTCACTTTCCAAGTTCCATACAATATGCTTATGACTACGGGCTCACGTAACAATGGTGACGTGGCGTAGGCGACAGTCCATAACCTCTGCTTGATAGCGCATTAGATTCGATTAAAAATTTTGTTAAGTGCTAACATGTTTATTATGATGTCCATATAAGCGAGAGATTGGCCGAACTCATGCACACGCCTGCACTATTTCAGCAACGCCAGCAACCAATTTTCGGTGAACTGGGTATTGCAGTCACCGTAAATGTTAGTAATTGAACGAAGGAAGACCGTACCCTACCCGTCCGACCATACATCGATGCATTTCGTTCTGATCGGAGGTTCCGGGTTCGATTCCCGACGGAGTCAATCGAAGACTTTAAAATAGGTATCCGTTCCTTCTCTGCTTGGCAGTCGGTATCGGGGAAGTGCGGAGAGTCGTGATTGTATAACAGTGATCCGGGCTATAAACTGGAAGTATTGACACGTATACCGTGAGCATCGACCTGGCGTATATGACCTTACTAGGTGAAAAACGCCGTAAATTCCAAATGAAAAAAATGAAAAATAAAAATGTAGTGACGACCAGACCAACAGATAGCCCGCGGTACAAAACGCTAGGGGTCGACCGGTATCAAACTCAGTGCTCCTACTTACTAGATCTGTTAAAATCTGATCGATGCCCGTCTTACCTGCAGGTGAAGGAAGAGACGTTGAGTCCAACGTGGGATCAGACACTGGTTATGGAGAACGTTGTTTTGTACGGACGAGCTGAGGAATTAAAGGATGACCCGCCGGTTGTTATCGTGGAGATATTCGATCAAGACATGGTGGTAAGTACGCAGATGTCCCCCCCCCCCACACACCACGCCCCCACCACACGAATAACCGCTTCCACAGCCTTGGTTTCCCCTGCGTCTGGTACATCGCGCTGATGGGCACTGTGTCGAAACGACGAACACATTTTAGTTTTCTTCCTTTTCTCCCGCCGGTTCTGCCATTTGCCCGCCAGCCGCAGCTCTCTCCATTTGCTCGTGCAGGTGACCGGCCGAGCTTGGAAATTGACCTTCACCATAACATGTGGCCACAAACATACAACGAGTGTTTGTTGATCTTGTTTGCGTCTGTCGCGCGGTAACTGTGTAAACAAATTTTGTATAGCTCAATACTGCCCCCTAGCGATTGTGTCATAATCACCTTACATTTAGGGTGAAAACGAATACATTGGACGTACGATCGCAAAACCTCTCGTCAAGATGAGCTCGGAGAAGTATGAGAAGAAATTCCCTCCGCAGTTGGATTGGTATCAAGTCTACAGAGGCAGTATGAAGGCGGGGGAACTGCTCGCCTCGTTTGAACTTCTACAGGTGAGCAGCCGTTACGAGATCGAACGATATTGATTTTAAAACGTATTTGACGCAATCCCCGTCGAAGTCTCCACTGACCTTTTTGTTGGATCACCACTTGGTACATTCCTGACGTGGCCGTGATGTCACGTGTCATAGACGGTTGGATATCTGGAGAAGTTGAGTCAATCCTCCGCTCGCGTCTTGGATGTCCGTTCGACGACCGCTTTGTGAGCCTGTGAAGTAATTCCGTTAGATTCCTTACGATGAGCGAGAGCGCCAGCAAGCGTTGTGGAAATCTTGGTGTGAAATGAACTACCGATGTGGGAACAGAGTTCAATTGAGTCAGGTTATTCTGAGTGTTGTATCCGTCCTGCTTGTCACGATGCAGCAGCAACTACAGTCTCATGAATATGTGTTCAGAATTTTCATCCGCTAGTGGGCGTGCACGAGTAGCTTTATTCTTAGTCACCACAGAATAACCAATGAAGCGGAGCTCCGAAAGCTTGTCAATTACATTCCCTAAAACTGGAGTGTACGTTAAATCTGTGGTGACTTACTATATCTATTACTATTTGGATCGTCCGCCATTGGCTCCTATTTTCCGTATCAACGTTACCTCTGACGTAAGAAGAAAACAACCAATTGGGGTCGGCGTCGATGAATTTGTCAACTTCAGTGTTGGTGTATCCGTGGTCACTATCTTTTAGGGCGATTCACTTGCCTGCATGTCTGTCTGTTTGTCTTCACACGTCCACACGCCCAGTTGAACCACACGATGGTTATGACTATCTTTGATTAATTGAGGAAAAGACTGATGTTTGCTTCTGTGCGGGTCACACGTCACACCACGGAATTATGACGTCATATTTCCGTTTCCGGTTATATGGTAAGATTCAATGCATGACACCTGTGAAGGATCGTCACTTAAGCTTAGTCGCTAGGCGGCGCTAAGTGCTCATCAGAACCATTGCATTATGACGTAGTACCTGCTCGATATGCAAAAGGTCGGATGAGTACTTAGCGCCGCTAGTGACGAGGCTCATTTGAATTTACTTTTCCCGCCTTTTCTAAGTTGAGATTTGCGTCTTCGCAGAAAGCCGTCGAAGGTCCGATGGATGGAGTTCCAAAGATTTCCGAAACTGTGATGACGGATCAAGGAGCGAAGTTTCCAATCCCGAAAGGAATTCGACCTCTCCTCGCAAAGCATAAGATCGAGGTCAGTCACACCTTGCTTGGTTGACAATTTAGACGGGTCGCCTGTTTGTGGGGGTATGCATATGTGTTTATGAGTTAGCAAGGTTTCTATCGTTGGTGTGTGGGCAGCTCATATATGCATTTTGAGGAAAAAAGGCCTTGGTAACTTTTTAAAACTATTTTCGACTGACTTCTACTACATATGGCTCGAGCGAAATTTAGCTGGACGTGTGTATAGTCAAGGGCTTGGTCCACAACCAATCGGACCCGCAGAAGTCGTGAGATAGAGAGTATAGGCACTTCTAATCAACTGTGAGAAGCGCTGATTATAGAAAGGAGAGATTGTTGCGACAGAATTAGATTTGAAAGTCATGGTTTCGTTACTGATGACGTAGCTCGTGTGAAGACTGTCCGCAACATATTGGCGATCGACGTCGGTGGCGTACAAGTAGTTACACCTGTGGTAGAGATTTCACGAGAATAGCGCAAGCTTCTAATTAGGTCGCAATCTCGTGACTGCGCCTTGTGATAAAGCTTATTAATTGGCGGCCTGGCGGGTTATGTGGGCGTAATCGCGTGGAAAATTGTGGTTTAACGTTGATCAATGAGTCGCTTGTTCGGAATTTAGTTTTGAGAATTTTGAGGCCTGTCCGCGAAGATTGGCGAATTCCGTTTTTCGATGGAAAACTTTGTCAGAATTTAAATTTGAATTTGAATCTCAACAAATGGAAAATGGTTCAAGTTCCTTGGCCGCTACGCGTAATAGGACTGGGTTACATATGTCATCACTAGAAGGAAATTTTCGCAAGTACGTTTCGCAAGTTGCGTTTGAATCGGTCTCATCAACCTGCAACCATCAACCCTCCCTCCTGACAGTAAACGAAAACAGTTGTAGGCTTTGCGCTCTTACATCAGGACTTTTACGCTCATCGCGTACGCAAAGATTTACTCTCAGTGTGAACAATGATTGCGATGACACGCTCACGCCAAATAGAAATTGCTTACACGTGATTACATTGTAATCCCGTCTAATTACGAGAAGCGGTCTCAGAACTTGAATCAAGAATCCACTTGCTTGATTGACATGAATTCAAATCTGCGGTGTCACGAATCACTTCCGTCCTGATCCGCAACATTGTAAGCCTCACGATCGCTTTGGAATCTGACGATAGGATTACGGATTTTAATTCTGGAACATATCCTCAAGAATTATCCGACGCTCTATGTGATTGTACGGTTGAAACCCATCAGTGCGGAGGGTTGTGGTTATAATAGTGATCCGGGCTATAAGCCTTAAGTATAGACACGAGTACTGTGAGCACTGGCGTAGCGGACATGACCTTAGTAGGTTTAAAACCTCACAAATTCAAAACAAGGTTGATTCGTCAACTTCGCTTCAAATTGCCGTATTCGTTTATCGTCAGCCGCACGGATACTGCGGATAGAAGCGATACCTGACTTCGGCATCCGATCTGGTTTGGTTTGCTACCCGAACGCCAACTTGACCTGAAATCCTTTCGGGCTAAAGTTGAAACCGATCCCTAACCCTGACCCTGACTACTAATCAACTAAGTTGCGACACGAAGCGATAATTTATTGGAAGGATCGAAAACGGAACAATTGTTACAGTGGAAAATATAAACACTTGAAAATGACGTCATGGCATCTTAAAATGGTGATACAGAAAATATTTAAAAGAAAATATTTAATATTGATCTTCGGATGACGTACGCGAGACGTCACTGATACGTAGTGAAATTGATAACGAGTGTGAGTGGCAGACTCTGCGAAGCCAAGTCAATCAATTAGTAATGCGTTACAGATCAGACACTGTAGTATCCAATAGCCTTAGAAAGTTACGTGGCCCGTATTCGGTCATTTGTCGGGATTTGTGTCGCGTACAGTTCTCGGAATTGCTGCCAGGCGGTGGATAATCATTCTTTTGTTACGAAAGAACTGGAAGCTAAATAACGCTCCATGTGGAAAGTTTTTCAAAAATCTCGTCAAATAAACAATGAGCAAGCCCCTGCAACGTTAATCCAGTCGCGGCAAATATATTTGCCAGGCACTCGACTCTCCATGCAGTTTTCGAGATCGTAGATCGATTTCTTGTCGACGACGATTACTGCAGCTCGTTGGACCGGCACAGTGCGACACTCAGCGGCGGGAGGAATTATATCGAAAGAAGGGTTCCTGCAAGAATAAGTGAACGCCTGTTAGTGATATCGACGTCTGATGTCTAGATGAGCGTGGGTAGCTAAGCCATAGTTAGGAATGGGCCGGGAATATGGGTTTGACATTTCAAAATTTGAGGCGGAAATTAGTTTAGCCGGATTTCTGGCGGGACCAAAGGTTGAGGCCAGAGCGTTGTGTTTCTATTCAATCTGGACTCGAAAAATGCTGTTTCGAGTTAATGATCGGCAATCTACTCACTCACCCTGAGGCGCACTCCGCGTAAATGAAAGGCTGCCGATGTTCGTCAATTTGTAGAACTTGAACCATAAATCTCCCAGATCGATGAGGAGCTTTGTCTGGAGTGTAAACCTGAAACACAGGGAACGGGTTAAAGGTCATTTCGCTAGAGCAAACAACCCAATTTTTAAATATGCCGACAACAAAAACCAAATTTGGTTTAGAATATCCTTGGAAAAATATAAAATTGAAAACGCAAACGTTATTTAATGTACCCGGGAAGACCTAACCGACCATCCGTCGCGCACTCGGCGATCGTTGATGATGAACAGAGACTGCGCTGTGACGTCACGCACGTAGTCGGGCGCAACGCTCCGTATTAAGTTACGTTAATCGCGACCACGTCGCCATATATTTGGAATCCTAATGTGCCACGACATCATCTCACGCATTGTTATGGCATAATGGATTTGGAATATTCGTGATTCAAACGGTAATGTGTCAAAGTGACATGACAATAAGGTACTTTGTGACGAAATGCTGGGAAGGAGACTATTACAGTGTCAATTTTTGTCAGGCTATCGATAAACACTCAACTTCCGGAATTAGACTCCCTGTTTTAGATGGAATCTATGCGTCGAAAACGGCCAGTTTAGACGATGATTCACCAAATATGGCATTATCATATATTGAGGGTTTCTCGGCCATTGTTCGCGACGCTCACGAACAGAAACTCGACAAATTATATTTCATTTCTGTCTCCATTTGCAATTTTCACGCTAATTTTGGAAATATTTTTAGAAAGTGCCTTTACGCGAATCCATCAGGCGGTCGTTGATAGAGATTTTGCTTGTCAGCGAATTCGTTGTCTCCCACCTATGGATCGGGATCCGTGAGCCGTGACGTCATACCTGTGTCCCACGTTTAGTTGCTGTCGAAGGGCGCGACAGTCGATGGTTTTCTCGCACACGCAAATTTTGCTGCCACCCGAATCCAAACTGAATTCAGGGCCACTTTTCCGACCACGTTCTACGTCACAATGTGTCATACATTTCAAAACCGGTGCATTGCGTCACGAATAAATTGGTCCCGACTGGAATTAGATGCGGTTTGTAATTTGATATGGCGGGAAACACAACCTCTTTCATTGTTATGTCATTCATTCACATTGCGATAGATATCATCAGATCGTCGATCGCGGTGTGAATCATTCTTGGCCAGACATTTAGATGAATAGAAAACCTTCTCAACTTCGGGCGCACAAAAATCGGATTCTATCCGGAAATGACGTGACGTGAATGCTGCATACCATCGCGAGTGACGGCTTTGAAAAAAATGCGCATCCTTAATCCAGCGTTTATCATCCTCTTACAGGTGGATTAGGCGACAGGTCACGTGGTCATTAATTCCAAATGTAGAGGATCGGATAACGCAGAAGCGAATCGGATTTGTCATTCCAGACAAACATTTCAAATCCGGATTATCTCCGGTTGAAAGAGGGCACGGTTCATTTGTAATCTACGGCGATTTTCGATCGTACGGTTTCTGTCCAATCAAAAACAATCAATTATGATGTAAGTGGCATCCGATTGTTAGGGAGGGAGTGGCGCCGTTGACGGGAGTGTGGACACGGACCAGCGTGTTACGTCACAACGCCAATATAAATTAGTAATACGTACCGTTTCGAGAACGCGCTGGACTAATAATTGATGTTTGTGGGATTATCGAGAGATGATCCGTCGGTAGCGATTGAATGACAAGCATACAAGTGGAAAATGGCGGCCGTACATGACGTTGCCACCGCGAAGATCGCTGAAAAAGCTACAACAATACAGTACAAGCGTATGTGCTTGCGACCGATTGTAGCCGATTTATCAACCGACCTACTAGTACTTTTTCGTGCATGCCGTCGAAACACCTGCGGTTGCTACGAGCGACTAGAGATGTTACGATGGTGGCGCCGCACACGCCTCGTCTCACTGTACGATGATCACGTGACCGCGAATGATTTTAAATATAAATTTTGATTTAATTTGAATGTCGATTTCAAGTTTCGGTGCCATCGAGATAAGTGGTTTATTCTTCCAAATCTTGTTTTGCAAACCAACCAAAGTCGGATAGATCAACCTCAACTTGGCGAGCGATGCGAAATGAACGAATTACGAACGAGATTTTGCGTTGTTGCGGTCGCGTCCAGATCTTCTCGCTGGTCGTGGTTTGGAGGCGATGCTGCGCCGACCGAATTCGCTCATCTATTCGTAGGAAAATATAAGATTGATAACGAGCCTTCCGTGACTGTTTGCGCGGAATTTCGAAGTTGAATATATTGGAGCCGATGGCGGACGATCTATAGATATTGTAAAGATTTAACGTCCAGCTTTGATTTATTGAGAAAATCATTCCAACCTTTTGGAGCTCAGCTCCTTCATCAGGTAAAGACAGATTCCGAAAGCTTGTGAAAGTCTCAATATTCCAATCGCTAATCCCTTTGAACAAGTTTTGTGAACTCACAATGCCACTTTCGAACGCGCATTGGAGCATCACAACCAGCGGCGCTCATGAGAAGTTCGTTTATTTCAAGGTCGAAGGTCGCACCAAGTTTGTTGTCGAGGAAAAATTTTGAGGTTTTTATAAATATTTAGTAATTGCATGTTGGTGTCGGATAACTCGACTGCATTCACACGACATAGTTGACCCAATAGATCGAAAATTATTTAGTCATAATTGGATAACCGTGCATGTGGTAGGTAAGGTGACACCGCGTGATTACTTCGCTCGTTAAACGCAAGGCTAATGTCTATTTGGAACGCTCGTCGCAACTATTGATAGAGTCGATTACACGTTGATTATCTCGACGCAGTTAGCTGTTGGCGACGCGAATTGGCGAGTCGGAAATTCTTGGGCCGTCTTTCCGCGACTGCAAGGTGGTGGTGATACCCGACGAGGGTAAGCTGCTTACGACGAGTTGAAAAAGTATTATTCATTGTCTACTGCCTCTCATAATTGGCAGCCCACAACGCGCCACTAAATACGAGCGCTCAATGCCAATCACATGGCCGCTCACCTGATGTCTTGTGGCGCAAGCCGCTTGTCTTTGATCTGCCGACTTCAGGGTGATCCCTCCTTTACCCCACGCGAGCGATACCAATTTCTCGTACTGTTGTTTCGTCACAAACATAGATTTGAATTTTCTGACGATGGCGGCAATTTCTTCGTTCGTGAAATTTCGAATCTCTATGTCGTCATCAATCAATTCAGTTCCATTCGTTGGATTTTTACGTAACAATTTGGTTAGTTCTGCGAAAGTGGTTCCGAATTGTTGTAAAGCATCAAACGTTGTTGTCTGGCTTGTTGTGGGTGCGTTATTGGATCTCTCCTTATCCGGATTGTCTGAAGTTTCATCCGGATACTCCGGATAATGAGGCCCACGAGTTGAGTAGTCCGGATTATCTTCGGGGTAGTCTAACCATTGGGCGTTCTGATTTCCGAGCTGAGTTTTACAAACCGATAGCTCTTGTTGCATATCCTTGAACTGTTGCTCCGTGACGTCACATTTGTCGGAGAAGTATCGGTTTTCCATATATTGGTCCAGATATTCAACTCCGGCTTCGGATTTCGGCTTTGACAGAGGTTTCCGGAGTTGCGCTGGTGGTGAGACGGTGCTTGGTGGAGAGTTCACTGCGCATTGGTGGGCGCTGAAGAAATGCATGAAGGCGTCAGTCTGGTTTGCGCAACTTTTAAGACAATTCTTGCAGAGGAAGTAGCTTTCTTGTTCTTCGATTCGAACGCATTCCGTGAGGCATGTTGAGCATCTGAGGAACTCGGAAAACTCGCCCGAATCGAAATCCAAGTCAACGTTAATTAGTTCGATCAATTGTGACGTAAGTGTGGCGTTGTCCGGTGTAATGCTCAAGTCGGCGTCTACCGATATAGATCTTGACGATGACGTCACAAACACACAAAACAGAGTGGTTAACGTTAATAAATACATCGTTATGAGTTACGAGACTGAAATTGAACGAGAGAACGTTAACTCAATCAGTGTCACCACGGCATTTCCAAGCACCGCTCATGCGTGAGGGACACGCAGCCATGCGTTGGATCTGCTCAAGAGCTACGCGCACGGCACGGTTTTGCCTGCCTTGGTTTGGTGTCTCAGATCCTGCTAGACTGCGTACGCCCCGTCTCATAAATCAGACTTGACCTACGTAACTCGGCGTTCTCGAGTCAACAGCCCCCTCCTCGATCATAAACGTCATCTCCGTCACCCACGATCATCGAGTTAACAGCACTGATCTTCAATCCTTGCTAACGAGACGTCATCTCAGTGACTAACTCGCTCGAGAATAACTCGCGCGATGTTGAAAGTACAGTATGCAAACTATCACGTCGGGGAAGCGAGCGAATTGAACACTATCCTCTTCAGAATGTGCCCGCAACAACTCGTCCTACTTAAGCTTGAGTTATTAGCCTTTTTAGGCTTTTTAATTGCTGCTAATTATGTCGCGAAAATTTAATTACCAAGACAACTGTTCATTATTTTCAAGTTCGGCAGCTTGTAATCTCGCGCAGAATGGTTTGTTACATCACATTCGGATGCTTGGCTATTTTGGTGCTGTACGATTCGTATTTTCGGTTTGTTGCATTGTTACGTAGAAAGCGGAGAGCAGCGACGGTCTAATGCGATTTAACCTCCCCTGGGACGCTTACGGCGCAAACCGTGATTTTGCGACCCAACATTCACATTTCTCACCCAGCTATCTCCACTTAGACTTCATATATTCATGACCAGTTCATGCATCAGAGCGTGCCGCGCATAGCGACGCGTCATTGGCGAACGACACGCCAACAGCGCAAAAATGTTCTCGATATGACCAAGACGCTAGATCAGCCGATTGCGTCGTAACACTAGATAATTACTCGAATCGCCGGTAGCGTTGTCTGGTGCGACCGCCACCTCCGCAAAATCGCCCACACTCCGAAACTTCGGTAGCGAGACAACCCATTATTCAATGACAATGTTTATAACCACGATACTCTAACGACTATTTTGACGCAACAAACATGGGCTTTGCAAACCGCACGATTTCAAAGTTCCGCGTCCTTTCTGAAATGTAAAAAGTCCCAGCGGTTGACTAAATTCGCAACGACGACCTCTTGGCCGAATTGCTTGTTTGCTAGCCAAGAACGCGCGCTCCCTCAGTTCTTCCCGTCGCACCTTGCTACCGTCTACCAACGTCGTTTCCAAACCGCGTCATTCATTTTAGTCGCCACCGAATGTTACGTTAATACACCATTATGTTCCAACAATGCTTTCGCGACGATCTATCTAAAACTCATTATCGTGGGAACGTGGTTTTGATGCTTTTCAACCAAACCCATTCTCGGAAAATCTGCAGTGATTACAATTCCACGCGTACCGCGAGTTTCACTGATTGCGCTAATTGATGTTCATTTGCGTGACGTCACTGAGCTGTTATCAACAACACTGCTATAAGGTTGCGGCAAAAGTACCGCAAGTTGCATGTCATGGTCGGTTTGAGATGCGGGAAGAGCATTTTCACGCCTCGAACGCTATCCGCGGCTCCGTCACTTGATCCGATTTCCATAAATAGCTCGCTATCAGGTTTCGTGATCACAATGCCGCCATTTCACTTTCAACTTGCAATATTTATTGTTTTGGAACAATGCCATTTGCCGAGACGCGAATAACACGATTAATTGCTCGTTTATGAGTCATAATGCCCGCAACGAGATTGGTTGGTTTAGAATAGCTATTGGAATTACTTCTAAGTTTTTCTTTCTAAGTTTTTCTTTCGAATATGGGATTAGAGATTGTTAAAAATATTGTTGAAATCCGACCTTTCGACATTTGCGAGCGACGGATGATCGCCGATGGAATTTTTGCCTTCAAGGAGATAATGCCACCCATTCAGCTACAACTATGAGCTCACAATGCATGCATATGTTTTGTCATAAAGATCCTGCAAACAGTTGCGCGAAAAATACTTGAGATTTGAGCTTTCAAGTTGGGCTGAGAAATCACCTAATTTTTGGACTTGAACTTGGATTCGGACTCGCGGGAAATAATTTCCGAGTCGCAAGCTAAACTTGTCTCTGTGATTTCACGCTTCAACTGTTAGTGACATTTTTGATTTGATGAGTTCCCGCATCGAAATGGCACGAGGTCATCTAATCCGCTAATTGCAATCATTCTTAACGTGAAAGCACTTACGATGATCGACTCGTACTAACCGCTCGCGTCTCGTCGGATCTTGCAAACTGCCTTAGTATCCGAGTGTAGTTCTTCCTCACCGAAACCCGCGTGTTCTCGGCTCGCTGGTTCCAAACTCGCGCTGTTTCGCTATGACATCGACCCTCTACCTATCCAGCGGCTCCCAAGCTATTACATCTACATACCGTAGACCTTGTTTGGTCGTTATTGTAAAATAAATGCCTCCCTTATATAGAATTATAGCTTCTAAAGAACTAAAAATATTTTATGAGCTAGGTTACAGCATTCTCCATTCGACATTCCAAATAACATAACGTCTTGTCTTACTAAAATAACTGAACGCGAATTTGTCGTAAATATTTTACGCGCTGTTGAGAAATTTTGCTCCAAGAACTTCTGTAGAATTGTCGCCTTCCGTGATGCTTGCTGCTCAGCTCACATTCTCCTCCCGTTCAAAAGCGGCTCGTGCTGACTAATGCTTGCTATTTCATTCGGAAAAGGTCGAGACTTTAAATGATAGCGACGAGATGAAAGTAGTCGAGGAGAACGTCAAAAATTACGCGATGAATCACGTGTGTAGAACCGCAAACATTTCGCTGATTATATCGGGCGATTGGACTATGCAATTTCTTGTAATCGGAACCGCCTTAACAGGAACTATACTTCCCTCATCTGATACAGTTCGTCTTGATTGCGTATACGTTACGCTACGTACTGTTCGACTGGACGTGGCTAATTCGACAACCGACAATTGATAACTATTCCGTGTTCGACTCCCGACTGAGTAAAACCAAGACTTTAAAATTGGTACCCGTTACATGCATGCTTGGCGGTCAGTATCGCGGAGTGGAGTTGGTTGTGATTGTTATCTGGGCTATAAAGCGTAATACAGGCGATGACCTGACGCATATTACCTTAGTAGGGTGAATTGTCGCGGACTATCTCGAAATCATTTGATTACTTCGTTGAATAATTTACGCCGAATTCAAATCGCGGGGCACGCAGCCTCTAAATTGGAACATCAGCACAGCGACGTCGCATAAAAACCAACACTCAGGACTCGAACGCGCTCGAGCTTTTATGAGCCGAACTTCGCGCAGACACATGTGTTTGAGCGGCTGAGCCTGAACTTTTCCCGCTGCCGGCTTTCCAAAAATTTTAAGTCTAACCAAGGACCGTTATAATAAGGGCACTGGGTGGACGTCTCGGTTTTAACTTAGCGATGGACCACCAAGTGTCACGTAATTAGCCTGTTAATTGCGATTAACGGTGGTCCGCGACATTCCACGTTGATAAGCTTGCGTATTATCGCCTAATTCTATGCAACCTCGATACTTAACCGGGATAAACACGGGAGATTTCTCAATGCGTCAGATTCCGTCACAATCGCCAGAAGTCGCGTACAATGTTAGGGAATGATTCACCAATCAATCAATTACACGAAATCGTGCAATCTCCCTCCTTCATTACATCTCTATGCGCTCATCTGAATCCTTCGGCTCTGGACCACACAACAAAACAGCCCATCGCTCCCACTCATGCTCGTTACATACGCACAGGCCCGTGGCTTAATCAACCGACGTATCGCAGCAATCCGATCAATTGTGAATCCTGGCGAAAATATTGACGACAACGCGAGAGCCTTTCTGCGGAACTGTCTGCTGTGGCAAAATATCAATCTCGTTAATTCTCTTCTCTAATCTTTGAAGACTTTTTAAAATTCTTGTCGCGATGACATATCTGTTTGCTAGCGACACCTGCGTTCAGTAAACGTGGGAGTTGAATCACACTGATCGTTGGTCGAAGGATTATATTTCTCGCTCCGGGCGTCGCCAAATGACTTAAATGCGAAAACAAGCGACATTGAAAGGCGTTCGAAATAAATCTGAGAATTCTTTGCATCCGTTTCTCAAGTCCTTGCGAGACCAGAAACACGCAGCGGTCAACTCATGCAGCCTGAGTTCACAAGTGAAGCGTTACTGAGAACTTCTGGCTGTGGGCGTGCGGGTGACTGTGAGCTACGTAGATAAATGCGGCCTGGTCGTATTTCGCGAAAATGACCGATAGTGACAAGCGTTGATGGCATTGCTTCGCTTCAGATTATATATGGGTTAAAATGACATACCAAGACTTGAAACCGGCCGACACCGGTTAGATTGAGACCCGGCCGACACCGGATAGATCGAGATCCAGCCGGTTCATTCTCGCCGAATTGAATATCGATAACCCAAAGTCGCCACGAACGTATCCGCGCAAAATACAAACATCGATTTTCAGGCGTTCCGGACGTCTTTGGACAAGTATGTGAAACGCGTTGGCCTGACGCGTCTCTAGTTGGCGATATCAACCGATTTTCAGGTCCTCCAGACGTCTTTGGCGATATCAACCGCAATCTATCAACCACTGTCCGTACGTCAGAACCGGACTGTCGGGTAATTTATTCTAATAAACTGGGCTGGACGTTAAATCTGCCGTGATTTATTCTATCCATTACTACAGTAGGCTATATTGTTCCGAAAGCTTGTGAATTGTGAAGAGCGTGCGAGGTCGATCTAGGCGCAAAGAAATCGGACGAACGACGGTGTGGCCTCCGATATTATTTCACTTTTTCGCGATTTTAATAACTTCAAGGTTGGATGAATCGCCACTCTTGCGTCAGTCACAAACGCACCAATTGTCGAGAGGGGCCAGAACATCGCTTATCCGGGGTCACGACTTCAATGACGTCGATAACAGGGCAATTGCCTAAGACAGCGGGTAGAACGCCAGCATACTCTGATTTGCAAGCACTCTCGTATTCGCCCGACTCGACGAGTGGGCCCAGAACTCCTCGCTGCGGCTCTGTGTCGTCTCAACTGTGAGCTTGCAGTCGAGAGAGCGAGGTTTATATATGTTTCACTGCAATGCCGATTGCGGCTGTTAAAAAAATTATTCCTTCTCGTCACGCTAGCGAAAGTTGGCGAGTCATTGCGCTGACGAAGCTTTTGTTTCATCACTATCGGCGTGATTGTTGTGGCGATGATTTTTCGCGCGTTACCATTATTTGATAACTTTAGATTTCTATTCTTGTATCACAATGCGATTGCTGATAATATGTCACGTCATGAACTCGAACGCTCTTTACCGCCATATAGCAAGCCCACCACCTTTTTTCATCTCATGCACCAATTGATCGTAGAATCTAGCGCTAGGAGTAAGCAAAACACAATTTCCTCTTGCAAATGCAAACTTCACGCTGGTGGGCAATTCCCTGGCGTATGTTCTTGCGAAACATTGTAAAACGTAGTGGGGTGGAGGTTGTGATGCATTGTGGGGGAGGCGAGTAGAGTGTGGTGCGAGGTTGTGATGCATTGTGGGGAAAGCGAGTAGAGTGGGGTGCGAGGTTGTGATGCATTGTGGGGGAGACGATTTTCCCCGATGTTCGATATCTCGACGGATAATTTTAAGTCTTTTGGAAACTCGTGCATTAACTCGATATGTCAACCTTGACCGTGCTGGCTAGCGACGCTCAGGCGCTCGGCATCGAGTCATGCAGATTTCAAGTTCACACCTCCGCAGACTCGCTCAAGTAGAGAACGAACGTTATTATCTCGCCCGTCGTGAGAACCGTCGCCGCTAATGACACTTCAAAAACAATACATTCGTCTATGTCGTAAAAATGACCCAATCATCACATTGCATTATGATGGTACAATGCTATTAATTATCCTATAAATAAAATCATTTAGACATTGTCGCGTGACAAAAGGTTGCTTCACGTGTGACATGGCGTGTCTGTCCGTTTGCGCAAGCTCTCAACGCCACGTCACAATTGAGCTTGTAATTGCGAGCTACGTAACAATTAGCAACTGAGTGAACAATGAGAATGCGCGGGAATTTCCAGATTGAATAAACATCGCAATTATGGCAAGCTAAACGGTTTCGAAGCCGGAATTCTTATCCGCGATTCGGCGTTCTCCTGCAAAGGCTGTTGCAAGAATCCGAACGCCTACTTGTCTCGCATTGACTGTAGCTTCTCAGCCTCACGCATGACGTCAGTCGTTCCGTTGAAATGATGTTGCGCGGGTCGATTTGGACCCTTCCGGATAGCTGATTCTAGGCATTACGCATTTTTCGTACGATATTCGACCTCTACATCGCCGTACTACAGTTAATCAGATTTGTCACAGGCCCACTATGGTATGGTACGGCGATGTTTTAGTGCGCGTATCGCTCTTTGCGTCGTCGTTGCAAACGGCAAGGTTGGGTGTGCGTCGCAGTTCGCAGGTTTTGCACAACAACACTTGCTGCGGTTCGCGTAACAATCTAAATTCGTAATAATTGCCCAGGAATGTAGTTATTGTGACGTATAGACGCGACTTGGAGTACTTGCGGTGTTGCAATGAGTCTGGAAATTCGAATCGTTGTCACGCGAATTCTCGGAAAGATAATCTCGACAAGAATAACAGGATCTGCACATGTCACGTGGTTCTTACGTTTCAATAACCCCACGGACTGATTAAAGAGTGTTGTCACAGAAAGTTTTCATCCGCTCGTTACTGACACCCAACGACGAGAATTTCTCAAATCACGTTGTATTGATAGCAAAGAAAGTCGAGTGCCTGGACCGCTTTGGGACGGGCTGATCCATGACCGTTATGCGGTCCGTAGTTCAGATTGCGCGAACCAGCGCGTAAAATATTTCTCCTTGACTATTTCCATATACAGTATTCTCAAAATTGAAGTTTATCAAAAGCAAGTAAAAACGAATCAGTTCAACCCGCCATCGGCGTCATATCGTAAACACATCTTCCTCCAATCACAATCCACTCTGAACATCGGACGAGTGGCGTCACGTCCGGTATTTCGACGCAATTCGGCGACCCTTGACGTCCGTCTGACGGTACGAGAACCCACGCTACGTGTGGCTGTCCGGAAAGGACGCAGCGCCCTCTACCGGAACCGATGTTAGTTGATGGCATTGAACTCGCGCAAGATCCGACCATGGCGGGCTGAAAAAAACGACAATCGTCTTAAATTGGTTGATTGGCGTATGGCACAAATTGCGTGACGTCACACACCTACCGTTGTTAACTTACCACGGGTTTCGCTAACGTCGCAACCGGCCCTTTCGGGTCATTCAGTAATGGCGCGGTGAAAATTTTTTGAACCTGGAAAATATCACGTTTATTCATACCATCAAGTTTTAAGACGAGCGGCGGGCTGGGGAAACACAGTAATTTCGCATTGAGAGTTGTCGAGTCGGCACAAGGGTTAGATGGAACTCACCTCGTAGTTGGTGCTGCACACCCCGACGTTCCCCAGCACGATCTGCGTGCGAGGTATCATTGTCACTCCCTGCCTCATGCTCTCCTCCGGAAACATTCTTCTGGTGTTCAGTGACCTCGAATTGTGACCCATGTCTAACGATGGTAGGACGTTGTTGACCATGCTTAGGAGAGTTCGTCCACCAGACGGTCCACCGTCAACTAACGGGTCCTCCTCGAAGTTGGCGGTTTCACCGTCGTATTCGAGAATTCGTCGTGACTCGACTTTGAATCTGAAATGTAATGACTTGATTGGCGACGTGAACGTATTCAGAAGTTTACGATCGGTCCGCGTAGGCCTACGGCGCGACCACTTTAGGATTAAACGTCGCCTGAGTGTGTGTCGCATCGGACAGTGTTCAGCTCCGCACACGTTTCATATCTATTGACCCATACAGAGAAGAGCGGCCTGCCGCCTGTGAATACTGCTACGACATGCAAAATCACCTCTAATCCACCAGTGACGTCATTAAAGTAAACTTACCCACGGGTTGAGTTCTTCATCATAAACTTGATTGTATTCATCCAGTCGTCGTTTCCTTCCATCATTTCAATCGCCTTCTCCAGCGACGCCTAGCGGATAACAAAATTATTACGTTGTGAAAAACGTGACTCCAACTCCAACAACACCAACCTCGCGTACGAGAACCGTAGCCGCGCATGATGACGCAATCCACAAAATTAATATGGCCTGTGCACGCATGACGTAAACTCGATACGTATGATTCTGGAAAAGAAGGGCTCGTTTACGTACGAAAGTCATTGCGCCTCTCACTGTAAAAAAACATTTGTAAATTTTGCAAATCTCGGAGCAGTAAACGCGAAAAATTCGTAGATTTTGCGGGTCTCGCGTCTGGAAAATAATAAGGCGCTGAAATAGTTGCGTCATTTACGGAGAGTGGTTTATTTTGATTATGGCATCACAGAGCGGCGCTTTTATCTAGCCAATGAGACGCGAGACAAGGTTTAGCTTCTGTATCTACGGCTATTGCTGTACGTGCAATATCTCTATGAATAGTCGCTTTCCGATAGTCTGGCTGCCCGCGTCGTACTCACATATCGCCGCGTCTCTGTCGCATTCATATACGTTTTTCCGCATGACCTCATACCGGATGGAGTAGCGATATGGTTTGAGGCGTTTTCTGCGGCTCCGTTGCGAAAATCGTCCCATAGTTTTGAACCGTGCGACCGCAGTTTCACTCTCGTATCTGACGTATCGAGACGAGTGCCTGAAGTGTATCACGTGATCTTGACATTCGACTATATTTTGATCACTGATTACTGATTAGCGTGTACTGGGTAATCAACAATTAGTTAATCAGAGATCGGCAGGTTCATGCACGGTTGACCGAGGGCTTTGACTTTCCCCCTTCTGATAGAAAGGTTCCGCTCCCGACTAAATCAAACCAAATACTTTGATAATTGGTATCCATTTCTTCTCTGCTTGACAGTCAGTATCTATTGAACTGCCATGGCATAGTTACTGCTCGTTCGGATCCGGGAAAATCCAGGCGCTTTCTCCTTAATTTTACTACAACCCGTTTCCATGAATATTTGAATAGCCGGGCGTGAACCAATTTGAATTTTAAATAGTACAACTTTTACTACGCTTTATGACGTAACTGCCGTACTTCTATGATGTCATTCGGTATTTAAAGTTAAGGAATTCAACAGTTAAGTCCCGAACCCGCAATCCTTACTAATGATCTGAAAACGATTTCCATTCCCTTTCGCCTCCAGTACTAAGAATATTTACAGCCACGCCATGGACGTTATATCCATCGGTGGTATATCCGTCAATAGTCCTATACTTCACTCGCTATCAGTCCGACCGATGCTAATAACTAAATCCGATCCTCGCAACTCACTGTCTGTGCGACCCCGTTGCTGACAAATTCATCACATCCGCTTCAATATCAAAGCATCGGTCGCTTTTATCTGTTTTTCAATTTACTACGTCAACTGCAGTCAACGCGCCCGCGGCACTCAACTCAACACAAATCTATTTTTATGTCATAATTTGATATTGCGGTCATAATAGAAAATCATGATGACGGGGCGTTTGTCTGTCAGCTCGCAATCCCCAACTTCTGCATGCCGCCCAAGGATATGACGTCATTGTAAGAGAATATTTTATAGAATACATCGAGCGGAATTGGTAGGATGAGTCGCTGTCTTTTGATGCATTCTGTTTGACTCATGATGCGGCCTGCGTTGTAAATTGCTGCGAGCAAAAGTCGAATGTCTGTAACGCGTATCGCTTGACGCAACCGACACACCAGTAATCAATTATTCAAACAAACTACACTCAATACGATTGAGATGCTGTCTCAATATCTAGCCGCGCAACGCACGCCACAATACCGAGATGGATTACACTGTTCGTAGTTTAGCCGTGCTTTGCTGGCGAGGAACATTTCGTCCAATAACAGAATATATTCGTGACAAGATCAGGGCAAACATAAACCCGCTGGGAAATATTTAGTCCGTGACTAATTGTTTGTTTGTCGTGCGGACGTCAGGTGCTTGTGTCGATGGTGCGTGAGTGACGACGAAACCGGACGCTGTTTGTTTAAACACCAAACGGAATGGATGTTTTTGACGGAAATTCCCGCGCTACAGAAACAAAGTTGGAAATGTCAAAGTGAAAATTATAACCATTTATAATTACAAGCTCTTCAGACTGTTTATAACCGCCGACCTGTTTCTCATTGGATTGCATTTCTCGTGGCTCTCGCAAACGTGTAATGAAATTTCTCGAAATCCTATTTTGCTGAATATTCTGGCAAAATACGTGACACCATCAAGATCGGCCGATACTCTGAACTGTGCTGCACTTAAAATGGATTTGGAGATATTACGAGTTGGCACTTGTGGTATATTCTCATGCATATGACCACTGTGACACCCTGTATCCTCAACGTCGTACGGTGGTGGAGGAGCTCGGTGCTGTCAATTGTGACTCCCAACGTATTTCGTTGTTCCGCTTTTGACGGCCGCGCTGTAAACCGAAGTGCCGATATTTAGCCAACATGCCCGCTAGATGGCGATAAAGAGTCGAAATGTCAGGTGCTCCTCAGCGCTCTTGCTCACGTCAGGCTTGTTTGTAGATAAATTCTAAATATTTGGTCACTGATATACGATCTGTTGTCTCAATACCTGACGAATGACAGACAGACGTTGGACAGACAAACGTGTAGATTTAAATGAATATTAAACGAGTTGATAAAAATTTTCATTCTAGACGGAACAAAATAAAAGTAAAATTTAGGGAGGAAGAACTTTTACCTAAAAATATCGCCGGTCATTTCATCGAAAGTATTAATAACCGGACGTATTTTTCACACTTTTCTCGAATATTATCGAACATGATCATGATTATCATGTGGAATTTCAAAGACTAATTTCGTGAAAATTGAACGTTGCGTTGAGGCCCCGACGAAAAACAACGTCTCGCCTGAGAGCGACCGCAGTCACGGGTTTGGTCGAAATTTGGCTCGACGTTGGAGTGTTTGTCTTTGATTTGCTCATTCTAGTCGACTTTCCGTTCGATAATCTTAGATTGAGGAACGCTGAAGTCCAGAGATAGCAATGAGCCTAGTGTGTAGCGAACTTTTGAGAGGTGAGCGAAGCTCTGTCGGATAATGGTGAAGGAGATGTGCCATGTTTTGGAAGCAGCCACTCGGTAGTACTCTTTTGTAACTGTCCGTGTCGGTTACGAACGCTTCAAGACGCAAGCGCCTGGAACGGCGACATAATCCCAACACCTGAATTTGTTCGATATCGGTGAAATTTGAGTGCAGCCGTTTTGCTGATCGTTCGGTAAATTGTTCTTATCTTCAAGGTTGTAAATGACCCAGGCACCGTGCGGATAACCGACCAGAATGCAAGTCCCTTTCGCTTCGTTCGCTGGTTGGGGACTGTGGCATACGATTTCTTTCGGCTTCTGGAGTTGAAAGGATAATAATTAGTGAGCTAGAAATATAAAAGTCAGTTGAGCACTCACGATCGGCCACGCCAAATCGATGGTCTTCCTCGACACGAAATGCTGAGCCGAATATATTAAACGCCCCTGAAAAAAGATCGACGAGTTAGCAATATAGACGGGAATAAGGTCATAGTTGTGACGCTGCGCCAACGCGAAGAAATTCCCACGTAAGCACATTGCCTACCTCGCTGATATCCGTCCGACAATCTCCGGAATCCGGATGTAAAATCATCGTTGAAAATGATCGAGTGGACACGAGCGGATTGATGTAATGCTTCTGTCGAGATCGTCCGCTGGGGGGTTGCATCATTCTGCTCACGAGGAAGACCCTCTGCAAATAAGTTTGTCTCCTCCAGTAGCTCACGATCGGCTGAAAAGTAATTCACACATGCTGCCCTCGGTGTATAGTAAGGCGTATCTTGCCGGTCGCTTGATGATCGTACAAATGCCTTAGAACTATTGATGTTCAGCCGCCACGTGACATCTATCTCACTCTATTTCGTACTCCTCTCTTGCTCCAAGCGTTACGCTCGCTAAGGCGCACGCACAATGTGAACGAGCCTTCAAGTTGGATTATGTTTGCTTTGTGATATCATTGACAGTGGCTAGGTAACTTGGTCCGTACGGCAGAGATTTTCTCCATACCGCGCTCATTCTGTCAACATGACAAATGACGCCATATCGAAATGAAACTGCGGGCGCCACTTATCGTGGAAATCACCAACGCAAACTTCAGGTTTGACCGATATTTGAATTCGTCACATCGGCAGACGCGATTTTGTGAAGTTCGTGAATTTTCCCCGTGACGTATGACACGTGTATTACGCAACTAACTAGTTAATCAAGATAGTTGAATCTCGGCTCACGTTAGTTTTCGACGGTGGCGGCGGTGCTCTTGGGTCTGGGTAGGTTACGGTTGATGACGTCATCGCAGCCTGAAGTAACGCAAGGATGGATGGAAGTAAAACATTCATGTTCTAATAATTTTCTCAGATCTAAACCTGTTGAAATAATTAAAAATTTAAAAATAATTATTGCGGGTTAGCGGCAGATGAGAAATGGAATTGCAAACCATCCCATTGGCGACAACGAAACAACTCATGCCCGAACCTCCACTCAACGTTCTATAATGTTTTGATTAGCTGGCACTCACGAACTGCGCTGCGATACATTTTCTACTGCTGTGAAAGAAGCGCTAGTTCAAATTCAACGTCGATGTGATACTAAATAATTGCGGCTTAGAGCTCGACTATTTATACGGAATCCAACCGTTATTCCTACATGTGACGTAACAAGGTGATTCATTGCCTGGCCAGGTGCGAAGGCCGACAACCATAAGCATATATTCTCGTGACGCAAGTCTCCTACGTCAAGCCCCCGGTCGATCCCCTTCGGAACCTGGCGAATAGAATGCCGGGGAACGAAATGCGAATTGACCAAATACTTTTCGTAGGTCACGTGGTTTGCCTCCGGCATTTTTGAGATGTTGAAGTTTCTTGAAATTCTGTGAATTGTAACGTCATAATTTGCGTAACTTTACCGCTAACATGCTGAGGATTGGAGTAAAGCCAGTCAAAGAGATAACACCTCCTGAACCCGCGATGCCTAAATCCGATAGCGATCGCAACGAAATATTTCTGTGAGAGTGGAAGGGTTAATAGAACTTGACAGCACTGTCGATTTTAGCGCTCGGATGATTAAATCGCGGAAATGGCTCATTTGCGATACTTTGAAAATTATTTCAATGATATTATTACATTGATATGGATATTAAAACTCATTAGCGCTAAATTAAGAGGGATGTAATTTGCATAAGGTCAAGGTCACAAGCATGACGACAACTTTCAATAAAGTCGGTTGTGACGCAATCCCACAGGCATATAGCTACAACGACTTGGTTTTCTGCATATTTTGTCGAGGTGTCGAGGAGCATGTCGATACTTCTACGCGACGTGATTATCAAATCTTGTCAATTATAATATTCACTGAACAGTCCGCCAACGATTTCATTCTTCAAATTTAAATGAGTTGATTGCCATTTCCGTAATTTTAATGCCGCTTACATTTGTCAGTTTTGTCACGAGTTCGATTCCTGACCGAGTCTAACAAAAGATAAACCGTTACGTTCTGCTTGGCAGTCAGTACCGAGGGTTGTGATCCATGCTATAAATCGGAAATATCGACACGCGTAATCAGCGTTTCCCTGGCGTACATGACGTTAGTAGGGTGAAACAACAACAACTGTGCCGTTGAACCGCTTTGACTCAGCCAGGGACTTCGTATTCTAGATGGCGACGTAGAACTTAAAACGGAAATTTGTGACGTGAAATCTACCGGGCAGGATCCGCGAGCATTGATCTCTCATTCTCACCGGTGACGTCATCGATCACATTCTCGACAATTCACAGAATCACACGTTCTGCCTTCTCGATGACGTCACCGACCGATTCACTGTCCTCGCGGCAAATGATGTGCCTTCTGCCTATCTGCTAACCCGGGCAATCACCGCATCTCTAATTGAAACTGAGCGCTCTCTGCTCTGCTTAAATTCTTTGCGAGATTTGTAAAAGCTAAGCCACTTTCCTTGCATTATTTTCGTTCCGAGCAACGGCTTCAAACAGCTGAGGCATATCGCATGCGAGGCATCAACTCGATGAGTCAATATTATTGGTACATATATACTCAAGCATTAATTTCCAAGAGGTATGACTCAGCAAATCTGAGTTTCAGATAATGATAGGTCGCCGGTTAACCTTATCGTGACTCAGATATGCAGCTAAAGACGTGCTATTAGACGCGTTTCACTCTCGAAGTCAACAAAATATTGTTAAGTCAATACGCCAATACCGAAACACAAACGCTTCCTGATACGGCAAGCTAAGGTTAGAAAGGTCGGTATCCACGCACAGCCTGCGAGTTGTCAAGGCTGAAACGAACCCAATAGATATTTCAAACGCTAGATTCGATTTGGCGAATTCGCTCACATTTGTCTATAAATGCTGTCGTCCGTGACTGCAAACAATGAGGCAGCTGTGTCGTGGCAGATATTTCGATAACGCCGTCTGAAATATGTCGGATTCAATTACGATGGCACAATTCCTCGTATTCTTTATGACAAGTCGTCTCATTCCGAGTTCAGGAAAAGGTACTCCCGATGGTCTGGACATATTCGGAAATATTGAGTCGTACCTTGGCGACAACCCCCGCTCCTTAACCGGCACCGCATTGTTATCGACAAATGCGCAAATCCCGCAATTATCGAAGTCAGTTTGGAACTGACTGGATGATCACAAAGAAACCGAAACACTTCCGTACAATTTGTAATTATGGCCGGGATTTCAGTAAATAGCGGCGGATTCTTAATCGATGTTGGAAGTCAAGCATTCATTCGACTTTACTTCAGGTTTTGTTCTGGGGATTACGCGATCTGAAGAGAGTCCAACTTGCTACAGTCGACCAACCACGGGTTGATATCCAAATCGCAGGAAAGGCCGTCAGCTCTTGCGTCATTCCAAACTACAAGAAAAATCCCAACTTTGCGGAACCGATTCGCTTCATTGATGTAAGTATCGCTGAGTGGGCCTGGACTCTGTTGCTGTCGGCAGGTTCGTATATTTATCAATGTTTCTATTTGCAGGAGATCGACCTGCCTGAAAATCAGTACCTCTGCCCTCCCATCACGATTACCGTGGTCGATTGCCGCGCATTCGGTCGCGAGGTTCTTGTCGGTACTCATATTATCAGCAGTCTCGCCCGATTTATTATCCGACCTCCAGACAAGTCGAAAGCATACACAGGTGACAGCGATTTCCTGATCGCGTCTATTCAATTCCTGTAATTAAGGCTCGTGCACTCAGAGAGATCACAAATTACTGCATGAAATATGTTCACCCGCATCCCACCGGCGGTCTGAACGGTTTTCATGTATACCTGCGTAGCCTATACGAAATTGTCGCTGGCCGCTCCATACGGTACGCCACGAGATGAGCGGCCAACCATGACGTGACTCTTGGCCAAGGTTGAGTTTCATCGATAAATGTTGTTGAGTAACATGCAACCGACGTCGTATATTTTAAGACGCACTCGGCGTTCTGACGAAGTCTCTTCAAGGTATGCCAGTAGTAGTAATTGACGGCTGTGGAGTCATCATTTACGTAATAATGACGTCTAGTCCTGTCATGTGCTAGGGTACTTGATGTGAAGTATGACGTCTCTTTCTTGCTAATTGATCACGTGACTGGTGTTAGATTATTCGTGGTAATGACGTATTGTGTTTGTCGTGTCCTGAGTGTCTAGCTAAGCCTTTGCGGGTTCGTGTGGCCCTGCGTATGAATTATGTGAATAGATCTTATCCGACATGCTAATGCCGATCGTCGTAAGACTTGGCGTTATAGCGAACCCCCGAAAATACTCAACGACCTCTAGGTTGCGAACCATTGGTTTTCATAGCCTGGCCCAATTGTTGGTCACGTGAGCGGCATCAGAACCTACGTTATGTAACAGATCAGGACGAGAAGCACGTGAAAGCGGCGGTCAATCTGCTATTCACTCGTAAGAACTGCTTGCGACCCTCTTAGAGATAGATGCCTTTTTATCCAAACGGTCTCTTTCTCATATGGTTCCTATCGATGGCGGACGATCAATAGATATCGTCAAGAAGATTCATCACAGATTTACTAACATTCAAGCCCTGTTTACTTGGCGTTAAATCTGTGGCGACTCTCCTTGGCGATATTATATGGATCCTAAATGTACTACATGTATGTAAATGTATCAGGGATGATATCGAGTCGAGATCTTACAAAGACCTAACGCACGCTGGCGCTATAGAGCTCGCTAGATATATATGTATCTTCTTTTGTTCTGTCAGCTCAGTCATGCATGACGACTGTCTATTTCTATGGTAGCCTTCCGTACAATTCTTTTCTGTTCCCGTGTTTTGCATGAGATTATGAGGTGTGCCTAAGTGTGGGGGAATGTTATGAACTACCCAACCCTCCGCGGTGCAGGAGTTTGTCGGCAGAGATATCGACTCCTGAACCACCCGCCCGTGTTGATAAGAGTGCCGTCGCTCGATCGTCGTTGCTTGCTAGTAATAATTGCGACGCGTGCAAACCCGCCACGCGAAACTTGTGCATGTTTCATCATAAACGTTATTGTCCGTCACCGACTGACGGTGAGATTTCGCGTAGGAATCAAAGCTCAAAAGCATGTGACGATTAGAAACGAGTTGAACGGCGGCGTTGCTGGTGAACCATCCAGCGAACTCTCTCTTGTCGGGACTTCAGGTCAGATGGTTGACATTCCAATCGAGGTAAGCTTGATGGTGATCCATGGCATCAACGTAGGCAAAATTACTCTACTCATATGACGTATAGTGTGCTATTGATTAGCGGCAACAAGCAAGTACGTTACCAAACAGCCGTCATGTTTAAAGCAATGAGAATGGTTCAAGAACTGTGCGGTTTAGTAAACATGTGACCACAAAATGAATCTGGGATCCTAGACAGGTTGTTCGTCCAGAAAACGTCTGGACGGATCCACATTGATTGACATTGCAGGGCGGTGAAGGAAAAGAGGAAGCCGATCAAGAGGACCCGCTCGATGAAGCTGCTCTTGACTGGTGGAGTAAATATTTTGCGTCGCTCGACACATTGAACGAGGTACGCCGAACGCGAGATCGCGACTGTTCTGTTTTGACATCGTTATTAACTCTTAAGGAGAAGGCTCGCCAGGAGGCGGAAGAGGGCATGCAGGATCTGTACGACGAAGATGGAGTGCAAATGGAGGAGACGACATCTACGAATCCGAAGCCGGCAGGTAAGGACCGTAAACTCTACTTCACATTTGGAACAGAAGTAATGGTTGATTGACATCGTCCATTGCTGCTTTGATTCAACTCCAACCTCAAACCGAGGGATTTACCGAACCAGAGATGGAAACAGAAGCCGATCCAACGCCGAAATATCTACTTCATTGACGAAGTCCCCCCCCCCCGGATATATCCATTAACGAGAGCATATCTCCTAATTTTATTGCGTTAAAGCGTCTTTACAGCCCAACTCTACTAATTAGTGAGCTCTTTATTATTGGGTTAGTCGAGTTAAAACTATCCCAACCAGCATTTGAGCTACAGTATCATCATCATCTCTGATAATGACAATGTTCCAGACTACGTGGGAAGACTGAGACGACTAACGCTGAGACAAGACGGTAACTGCCAATCATTTCACGCTTGAACAATTTTAGAGGCGGAATCACGCCAAGCGATATAGCGCCGCACATAATTATGAAATTCTGAATTTGCTTAGACGTGCTGTAAATTTGTTAATGGTGCAGATCGGTCGCCTCCCCAGCTTACATTTACCAGCCGCAGCGTATCTCGTCACTGAAAGCAATAGTAATCTCCTCCGTTAACAAATTTCGAGCACAATCCATGTGCATGCCGATATTGCAGGATTAATTACTTGCTGCCGAGTTGTTAGCATCAAATCGTACTTAGGAATCCCTGTGAAACAGGGAGCGTAATTTATCCAGACTAATTTCATGCGCATTTTATTCGTAGGCAGAATTTAGTACCGCCCTGCCAGACCAACAGACACTGTCGCTATCGGAACTTTTCTTCAGCAACTACCACCCCTGCCAATATCTTGCGTTATTCCCATCATGTCAACGTTGTCCTCATTTTTTTTATCAAGTGTTATGTGTCCCGTGATCTTGTTTCAGAGGAGCCAACTAAAGATAAGAAAAAGGTCGGCAAGAAATTATTTAAAGGTGCCGCCGGCGCGGTCCGTCTTGCGAAGAGGGGCGCGCGTCACATGAGGAGGCGAAAAAGCAAGAAGCAGCCTGTTGATGAACTTAAGGTTTGCATGACTCAACGATTAGGGTTGGAGATTTGACGAGTCGCGTTACAGTCTTCGATCAAAATGCCATCTCGTTAGCGCGACGGTGCGGATATCCCTGACACACTCAGTCAGTGATGTAATGGGGTCATGCCTGTAACAACAGCGCCTTGAATTCTACCCAACTTTGCCCGTCACACCGTCGCTTCATGCGTTCATCCTTGACTTGCGTGTGATCAACCGTTTCAGATTTACGACACCGAGCTTGAAAACGTGGACGAGTTCTCCGGATTCCACGATCTCCTCCATTCATTCGATCTCTACCGCGGCAAACGGGAAGATGACGCGGACGATTTACTCGACCAGAAAAGAATCGTCGGAGCGTTCAAGGGATCTTTTAAAATCTACAAACTGCCGATATCTGAACGACTTGAGCCACCGGATCCGCTTGTCGGAATGTTCAAGGTAATTTGAATTCTTCCGTCAGCAGCAGCAGAGAGAGACTGTCGCAGTCTTTTCCTCATCTTGACATCTGTTTCTATTTCAGGGTCTTCCTAGCAATGATCTAATCCAGGTAATGGTTCGGGTTTACGTGGTTCGTGCGAACGATCTCCATCCCACCGATCCGAACGGTAAAGCGGATCCATACCTCGTCGTACAGCTTGGCGAAAACAAAGAGAACGATAAAGAAAATTATATTTCGAAACAACTCAATCCCATGTTTGGAAAGTGAGTGCGCCATCTACCGGCAGTTTCTTGTAATATCATTGGGCAGATGTGCCGAAGGAAAAGTCGCATTAGCGCCCACTGCCGGCATGATCCAAACTAAAACCTTTTCCTGCAGGACGTTCGAGTTTGAAGCAACATTTCCAATGGAAGGAGTTCTTACGGTTCAAGTGTATGACTGGGATCTGCTCAGCGCTGACGACCTGATCGGTGAGACCAAACTCGACCTGGAAAATCGATTCTACAGCAAGCACCGTGCGACGTGTGGTATCGCGGAGAAGTACAGCGTGTAAGTGACGCTTCATATCGATAGTTACACGGGTGAAAATATTTGCGACTATTCAAACAGTTTCGGGTACAATCAATGGCGAGACCCTCAGAAACCAACTCAGATTCTGACAAAGCTTTGCAAAGACTACAAAATCGATGGCCCTCATTTCTCACCGGGAAAAGTGGTGGTTGGTTTGAAGACTTACACCGGACCCATTGAAATTGAAGATGAGAGCGGTAGGCATATTTTGTTTATTTATTTTGGACGATAAGTTCCTCGCCTCTCTACGAAAGCTACCACATTTAATTTGCAGGCCACAAAAAAGCAACAGACGAACATGTTGCTCTTGCGGCGTTGAGAAATTGGCATGAAATTCGCAAGGTTGGCTGCAATCTCCTTCCCGAGCACGTCGAGACTCGATCGCTTTACAGTCCAGAAAAGCCCGGAATAGAACAGGTGAGTCTCGAATGTCATGAAATTATGCCGTCTGTTCCTTTATCGCCTAAGTGTAGAGTATTTCACATTTACTGATCCTCAATATTCAGGGAAGACTTGAAATGTGGGTCGATATGTTTCCAATGGATATGCCTCCACCTGGAACTGCTGTGGATATCTCACCCAGAAAACCAAAACAGTAAGTCAACCACACCTTTCAAGATCTACTATGACGTTCATATCGTGCGTTGTTGTGTCCAGTATACAAACTTCCATGTCCACCCAGAGGAGTTTTTCCCAATTCTAACCCTGATTACCGGCGCAGAGGTCGAGAACAGAGATTAGTAACCCTGTTACTAGCGTTGCGGCCTCTTCACACCTCACACAAGACCTCATGAAAGAGAAAAGCTTCACCTTCGAATCCCAGTCGTTTATTACTACAGTAGGGTGCCCACGATTTTTGCCGTAACACAAAATTTGCCGATCAGATTCCAGCTGCGCGTCATCATCTGGAATACCGACGACGTCGTGTTGCAAGATGACGATTTCTTCACCGGAGACAAAGCGTCCGACATCTACGTAAAAGGGTACAGTTCGGAGGGAGTTTCTAACTCAAGTTGAACATTGTTTCACGGCTGGTGATTAAACGTAATCCCGGTTTAATTCCATATTTCATCAAAGACTATTTCCTAAATTTAATCGATCATTTTCCAAAATTAATCAGCGATTAAGTTCCACAATTGATCGAAGATTTTTTTAATCACCAACTATGAAACCAGTAGCAACTTGAGATAGTCGGCGAACTCGTACCCTCGGTGACCTCCCATTTCGAACCGGTCTCGGAATTAAAACTAAACTGGGCCGTGTGCTCTTGCGTCACCGTGGGTTCGATTTCGATGAGATGTTGTTATCAGGTATGAAATGAGAGTGATTGTGTGGAATACGGACGAAGTTGTTTGCGAGGATGACGATTACTTCACGGGTGAAAAAATGTCCGACATATATGTAAAAGGGTAATTAGATGTGGTGGGGCGTCAATGTTGTTTCGTGGAGTCCCCTGTTCATGCTTGGAATGACGTGATATTGTGATGCAATGGGCTGCCGTGAGTGACGTAGCCTACTTATACATACTGGGATTACGTCAGAAGCGTCGTCATTGAGGATGGTCATGAGTGTCGTGATTTTGATGTCTGTTGATGGAATGAATGCACGCCCCAACACTTTAACCGAACCGAACCTCTACTGTTCTTGCGTAAGGTGGCTGGTTGGAGAAGACAAACAAGAAACAGACATCCACTATCGATCACTCACTGGAGAAGGGAACTTCAACTGGAGGTTCATATTTCCGTTCGACTACCTCGTCGCCGAGGAGAAGATTGTTGTAACCAAGAAGGTTATATCCATTTTCTGATGCATTAGTAAACCCTCCATTTCAGTTAATTTAATTTTCCGTACGTGCCCTCCTCCTTCCATGACTTTCTTACTTCAGTTACCAATTGGATTGCTGGTTTTGCAGCAGTCAATCTTTTCATGGGATGAAACTGAGTTCAAAATTCCTCCGCGATTGAATCTTCAAGTTTGGGATGCTGATCATTTCTCTGCTGATGATTTTTTGGGTATGAAAATTTTTCGGCCTCTGACTCCAGAGCGTTGGTGGTCATTGATTTGGTGTGACTAAATTCAGTTATGCGTCGATTTAGGATCCCTAACTCTTGATCTAACGCACCTTCCACGCGGGGCGAAGTCAGCTTCCAAGTGTGGATTGAATATGGCAACGGAGGAAGATGAAAATGCTGGGAAAGGTGTACCAATGGTATCACTATTCAAACAGAAGAAAATCAAAGGATGGTGGCCTTTCACAGCAAAGAATGAGCAAGACGAACTGGAAATAACGGTGAGTTAAGTCTTGAGGGGATCGAAGATGAGTCGCGACCTGAACGCTGACGTTGTGGATTCTGTTCGAGACCCTTCGGCCGCGGAACAAACCCTGCGAACATGACTTTGAGATATTTTGCGCGGTTTCGATTTTAAGCGTTACAAACAAATTCATGGAATCGATTGTTTGTCAGTTTGCAGATTCTTTCTAATCTCATACATCCATATTTCTCAATCAGGGAAAGGTTGAAGCAGAAATAATCTTGATGACGTCAGACGAGGCAGAGAAGAGCCCGGCGGGATACGGAAGAGACGAACCAGATCCTCTGGAAAAACCCAAGTGAGTCTGCATGATGCATAGTCTAGTGATTGACGATTTCGTTGTTTCATCCGACATTTGAATAGGATCGGCATACAAGTTAACGTAACAATCTCCAAATTGCCGGAGGCTCACATAAAATTACATCTTTCAGACGTCCTGATACTTCGTTTCTTTGGTTTTTGAATCCTTGGAAGTCCCTCCGCTACTTGATATGCGCCAGATTTAAATGGCTCATCATCAAAATCATTATCGCGATACTCCTCATCATTTTTCTCGTTTTCTTCATCTACTCGTCGCCTCGCTGGTTCGCAAAGAAAGTTATTGGAGCGTAAAAAAGGTTGTTCGTGACGCAACAATTGATATCAAATAATTATAAAGTCCATGTCGTTCTCATTAACGGATGTGACGTTTAAACCAATGAAACTGCATGTGAATGACGATTAATTTCTGCCAATAACAATATTTAAGCCTTCCACTTCCCAACGTTGTCATTACTGTGCGACCCTACGGTGTGCAATTGTACCGTTCAATTGAACAAACTAATGAAATTGGGCTACTTTTTTCTGCAGTCGTCCGGATACCTCATTTGTATGGTTCATGAATCCACTCAAGTCACTCCGATACCTGATCTGCACGAGATTCAAATGGCTGATAATTAAACTTCTCATACTACTGCTTCTGACGGCCCTCATCGTGCTATTCATTTACTCCTCCCCGAGCTGGTTGATGAAGAAAATAATGAACGCATGAACTTGTTGCAAGACCCTTCATGTTTGGGTTCAAGCCCGTAAAAATTTACGCACTGTCGGTTTCTTCAGGAAGAAGCTGATAATTTACCGAATTGTGCAATGCCTTCAACTGAAGCAATAAGCAGCATTCAAATGGTTATTATAATAGTAAAATGAATTTATGGATTTCATCCCTTTTGTAGATTATAAAATTGTAAATCGTCACATCGTCATATTTGAATTCGCAATGGGGCAAGAGCTTTTGAACTTGAATAGAAGATATTGAGGCTGTGATCAAACGATCCTTGACGAATACTCATAGCTGAGTACGCACGTGTGTTGTGTAGCGTGAATGCCCGTTCGGTTTACATAAGTAGGGTTATGCGACGAAATTTCCCGGTATCGACTCAAGTGGACTTACTTTCCTTGTCCTGTGCGCTTACCGAGTACTGAACCAGACGCTATCAAACAGTGATTATCAACCACCGGTCTGGGCGCATATTTCCGAAATGTAACGAAATTGTTGATTAGACCTGCTGCTCATTTTAGCCATCGGTTAGGCTAGGAGGCCAATATAGACTTTTCTTCAAATAAATGCTCGTATGTCTTAGCGGTGCCATTGGCCCTACGCCAACTGAGCAGCAGCAATGCATTAATCCTGCCTGTATGCAAAACCTTGTCGTACATACGGATGGCAGTGTGTGAGTTCGTCGTGGTGTCTGATATACAACAACCTGGAGTCCTACCGTGGCGTTGAGCCTTCTCAGACGGTACTGCCCTCTACGACAGATAATGGGAGCAACGGGGCCACTGTCAGGTCGAAAGCGGTAGAAATCGTCTTCGGCTCAAAAGTAAATCAACTGTGACAAGATGTCAGACGGTAAAGCATAGAAATTATATAAACATTATACATTTTCACAAGAAAACATGGCGTTCATAAGAACGCCTTGCAAGTAAACCAGAAAATCACTGAGTCGTGATAAGAACTGAGGTGAAGCGTGACTGATATCAGTGATTCATTATCATACGCGAGACTTTATTACGAAAAAATTTGTTGAATCAGGTAACTTCGACGCCTCCTGAATGTGAAATGACAGAAAATCGCTTAAGATAATGAATACGGTTTCGAATCACGTATTTCGAAATCATTGCGTTCGCATAACGGCCACCGTGAAGACATAATGGGTAAATAGCTCAGTGGTGTTAACACATTCTTCAGTGATCACGCTCACTCATGCGTGCGGTTAATAACAAATTATTACTTTTCCGGGTTAGATGATTACTAAGATGGTGATAGTTGCGAAATTCGGCAGAAGCATGGAATTTTCATCAGTCGACGTTGTGTCGGACGCTGTGAGGAGGGTCGTCGTCTGATTGAAACTGACGCCAGCAAAACGTAAAAGTACTGGATGAGAGCATAGTATCAGCAGATGATGACGTAAGATCCAACTTTGTGTTATAGATATTATTTTGCATTTATGTGCATGTTAAGTGAGACTCGGTCTTTTAAGGGCTTCGTGATCATATGCTCGCTACTTTTCATAGCATGTGAAATGGGTGTGACGTTGTAACATTGCCGGTAGTTTCCTCCAGAAATTTGACGTGCGCTACCACTTGAGGTACCGGTAAGTAAATTCTATTCGCTAGCAGTAGTCCAACTACGAAAAATATTTTTCATTCAGAAGCAGAAGATGCAGAATTGGACTGTTTTACAGCTCATGGACTTCTTTTAATTATTGAGACCCTCACAGAATTTGGTTCATTTTGGTTGTTTCTGGCTATGGTTTCTCCTGTCCTCTCCATGATCATTCACACGTGCTGCTTGCTGGGAAAAATTCAATGTCGTCAAGATGTTGTTTCTGTGTCGCACTTAGTCAAGTTTGTTTGAGCGGGTTACTTTTTTCTGATGCGGCGCTGGATGCAACATGACTGTGGCATTGGATGCTTTTTTTTGGTGCAGTTTTGACTGTAATGTTCATGTCACAATTTCTAGTCTGCTAAAGTTGGTTGAGGGTGAATTTTTCCAATGCAGTTTTTGCCTGCAAATTTCGTATCGCATATCCTAGCTTCCTTGTTTGTTGAAGGTGCATTTTTTTCATTGCAGGTTTTGGCTGCAAATTTCATATCGCATTTCCTAGTTTCCTCGTTTGTTGAAGGTGCATTTTTTTCATTGCAGTTTTTGGCTGCAAATTTCATATCGCATTTCCTAGTTTCCTTGTATATCGAGGGTGCATTTTGTCATTGCAGTTTCATTGCAATTTCATATCACATTTCCTAGTCTGTTTGTTTGTTTGTTTAGGGTGCATTTTTCCGTTTCAATTTTTTGGCTGCAAATTTCATATTGCATTTTCTAGTTTGCTTGTTTGTGGAGGGTGTATTTTTCCGATGCAGTTTTTAGATGCAAATTTCTATTGCATTTCCTAGTCTGCTTGTTTGTTTAGGGTGCATTTTTTCATTGCAGTTTTTGGCTGCAAATTTCTATTGCGTTTCTTTGTTTGTTGAGGGTGCATTTTTACGATGCAGTTTTTAGATGCACATTTCTATTGCATTTCCTAGTCTGCTTGTTTATTGAGGGTGAATTTTTTCATTGCATTTTTTGGTACAAATTTCATATTGCATTTCCTAGTTTGCGTATTAATTATTATTACGGCTCTCTTTGGCTGCTGCCTTTTTTACAGTTTCACTCGACTGGACATGAATTCCGAAAATATTTCCTGAAAAAGTATGACTGATATTTAAAGCCTGTCAAATTGTCGAAGTCACGTGTTATTCTTTTCATTTTCAGCAGATCGTACATCGCAAGGGAGCTCATGGTGAACCTAGTTATGACAAGCAAATCTAGCATGGCACGGGCACCAGTCGACACAAGAATATTCTTTTGATGACCACCAGTTCTGCAGTTAGTGTTTTAGAAGACAGTTTGAATTAGCAGCTGTTAAGGTGAGTGATTTTTCCGGCTTTCCCGTGTTCTCCACCCGTCTATCTCATAATGTGAGATTGTTATTTCAGACTCCAGGAGAATCTCGGCTGCAGGGGAGCGAGGATGCCGAAGATGAAAAAGAATAGAAGTAAGTAGTCTTCCGAATATGCTGGAACCGGTCTTCCATCTGAAGACCACCTGGAGACAATTTTGCTGGAACCCCCATGCTTTGTTAAGCCACTGTTTTCCGAAATTTTTGTCGTAGTCCAGCATGTCAAAGTATGGCTGATATCTGAATATCTGCAAAGGTTCAAATTTTACATGTCACTCTTACAATTTTAGCCGTTCATAGAATTCAGTACTGCTTAGTGCTCACGGCAGCAGAAAGTATCAGAAAGATCAGAAACAACGAACAACGAAACACTAGGTCATGTATTGTGTTTCTCTTTTTGTGCGTTTACTTCCCTGGTGTTCAATCCGGACATTCATTCTATTTTAGGACACATTTTGGTTTGGTTTGTTTCAGAATTTTTACTGGACTGGAGTTTCGATCCCCCGGAAAATCGACCATGATAGTCAAGGTATGAAAGATTGGCCAGACCAAGAAAATTCTTCCTCAAGAAGTAAGACTGTCAAAGTCGCGTACTGTTTTTCCATTTTTAGCATATCATTCATTTCAAGACCGCTGGTGGCGAGCCTAGTGCTGGCAATCAAATCTGCTGTGGCACCGGCACCAGTCGACGTATGAATTTTCCTTTTGCCGACAAGATCTGGAGGTAGTGTTTTATAAGAAAGATTGAATTAGTAGACGTCAAGGTGAGCAATTTCTTCAGAATGAGCTTCGCAGCTTTCACATCTCTCGTGGATATCATAATGGTTACATCTTGTTATTTCAGTTATCAAAGGGTCGTCGTTGGAGTGGAACCAGAACACAAGATAGGAGATAATGAAGATAGAGAGAGGAGAAAAAAGAATTGAAAAAAGCTTTCGAATGTGCTGAAACCGCGAAGCACCGGTAGGTCCGCTAAATAAATCGCTGTGACATATCGGAAAATGTTGCAATTGAAGACCTAGTTTTAAGCCAAATGCTCACCTGACTGATTTTGGCAGATAGTCGCATTATATCAAGATTTCTGAAAGGTTAGTCCCTGTGAGCACGTGGTTTCCCCACGAGCACAGTGTTCCCCATGAACACGGTTCCCCCTCCCCCTCCGCGAGCGCAGTGTTACCCATAGCACGTGGTTCCCTGAGCACAGTGTTCCCCATGAGCATGTGGTTCACCACGACAACGTGGTTTCTCGCGAAGCAGTGTTCCCCATTAGCACGTGATTCCACTCGACCACGAGATTTCCGGCGAGCACAGTGTTCCCCGTGAACACAGTGTTCCCCATGAGTACGTAGTTTCCCATGAGCACGTGGTTTCCCGTGAGCACGCCGTTCCAAGACCTTCCTAGTTAGGCATTTATCCACAATGGATAAAAATACAAGCAAACTTCACTTAAGATATATATTTTAAAACCAACACAGTCAATCTAAAGATGATACCTATTGGCAATGGAGGACATTTGTGGAAGAGGACAGAAGAAATGTAAGGATTCAACATCCTTGTTCAGAAGAAATGTAAGGATTCAACATCCTTGTTCAAAATAGTAGATTGGGACAGGGTCTGATATACATAATTCACTTATTAGGTTCGTGACCGATGAGTCTCAACTACCTTTAACACATATCCTCTTGGCAACCAAAATAAGTGCTACATATGCGACTTCTTAACCGATGGCGTCTGAAAACTCAATTGCCTGATCCCGATCATGGGCTGTTCGCTGTTTTACAGTTTTCACTCCGAAGATAGACTGAGAATTACAGAGTTTTGCTAAAGACAGCATGAAATAGTAGCGTACGACTGATATTTGAATGCTTGAAAAGTGTTACATTTACATGTTACTCTTTCTGTTTTAGCTGTTCATGCAATCCAATGCCAGGAACGACAGCAAAATGTATCCGAGAGATGGCACACAACGGTCAAGAAAACACTAGGTCATGTATTGCATTTCTCTTTCTATTGTAATTGAAATTCCTTTAGGTTTCTTGGGACTTACCTGACGTTCACTCCTGGCTTGCACCCTTGTCTACTTTGGGATAATTTTTTATCACAGTCCATCGAGGTACTTCCTTCATCTCCTTTTATCACCGTTTGATTTCATGTCACCTTTCCTAGACTTTGTTTGGGGTAGCATTTTTCCAATGCGGTTTTGGGCTCAACATTTTATATGGTCTTTCCACCATGCTTTTTTATTGAGGTGCAATTTTCCTTTGCAAATTTTGGCCGCAAGTTTCGTATGGCATTTCTTAGTCTGCTTGTTTGTTGGTGCATTTTTTGTAATGTCTTTTCAGTTCCGCATTTAATATGCTATTTCCTAGTTTGCTTGTTTGTTCCAGGTGCGTAATTCCGATTCAGTTTCGGATGCCATTTCCTACTATGCTTGCATGTTTGTTTGTTGAGGGTGAATTTTTCTTTCGGTTGTTCCTGGCTGTGGTTCCTCATGCCCTCTCCATGATCATTTGCACATATGCTGCTTTCTGAAAAAAATTCAATGTCGCAATGATGATTTTCTGTGTCGCACTTATTTTGTGCGTTACTTTTTTCTGATGCGGCTCTGGATGCAACATGAATGTGGCATGGCATGCTTGGGTACTTTTTTTGCTTCAGTTTGTGTATTTTTTATGTGTCATTATGGGCTGCAAATATCCGTCGCATTTCCCAGTTTGCTTGTTTATCAAGGGTTCGTTGCAGAATTTATCTGAAAGATTTCGTTGCAGAATTTATCTAAAAATATATGATATCGCATTTCCTAGTCTGTTTGTTTGTTAAGGGTGCATTTTTTTTATTCAGTTTTTTGGTTTTTCTATTGCATTTTCTAGTTTCTTTGTTTATTGAGGATACTTTCTCCGTTGCTGTTTTTATCTGCAAATTTGATGTCGCATTTCCTAGTATGTTTGAGGGTGCATTTTTCCAGATGCAGCTTTTAACTGTAAATTTCTACTTGGTTTCCTAATATGCTTGATTATTGAGGAGCAATTTTTCAATTATCAAATTATAGCATTTATAGTGTCCAGGATTTATACCATTATAGCATTTACGGTGACCAGGACGAGGCTTTGTTCGCCGCGACCACATGGCTCTCTGTTATCACGTGATATCCCGTGATTCCTCGTGAGCACGTGGGGTGACCAAGACCAAACCTTATAATTATAGCAGTCCAGTTGCTGGCTCGATGGGCTCAAAGGTGTTGTCTAAATGGTCAATAGCTAAAGTGCTGGCTCAATTGTCCCCATTGGTCTCTATGGTCAATAGGCCTCTATGGTCAGTGGGTCAATATAGTCAATGCGCCTCAATGGTCAATGGAACTCGAGAGTCAATGGGCCTCAATGGCATCTGAATAAAGGTCAATGATCAATGGTCCATGGGTCTCAGTGGTCAATGGGCCTCAAAAGGTCAATAGGCCTCAATGGTCAATTGGCATCAATAGTCAATAGGCCTCAATGGTCAATTGGCATCAATAGTCAATAGGCCTCAATGGTCAATTGGCATCAATGGTCAATAGGCATCAATAGTCAATGGGCCTCAATGGTCAATGAAACTCAACAGTCAATGACACTCAATGGTCAATAAACCTCAATGGTCGATAGGCCTCAGTGGTCAATGGGCCTGAATAGTGAATAGTCAATGAGCCTCAGTGGTCAATGGGCCTCAATGGTCAATGGACTTCGAGAGTCAGTGGGACTCAATGGTATCTGAATAATGGTCAATGATCAATAGGTCATGGTCCATGGGCCTCAATGGTTAACGGTAAATAGCCATGGCCTCAGTAGTCAATGGATTTTAAAAGACAATGGGCCTCAATGGTCAATAGGCCTCAATGTTCAATATGCCTCAATGGGCATCAACGGTCAGTAGACCTCAATGGTCTATTAGCCTCAATGGTCAGTCAAATAGGCATCAATGGTCGATGGGCCTCAATAGTCAATGAGCCTCAATGGTCAATGATCAGTGAGCCTCAATAGTGAATGGGCATCAATGGTCAATGGTCAATGGAACTCGAGAGTCAATGAGCCTCAATGGTCAATGGGCCTCAATGGTCAATACGCCTCCATAGTCAATGGTCAATGGGCATTAATGATCAATGGTATATGGTCAACGGTAAATAGCCATTTCCTCAATAGTCAATGGGCCTCAATGGTCAAGGAGCCTCAATGGTCAATTAGCATCGATAGTCAATGGTCAATTAGCCGCGATGGTCAGGCCAATAGGCATCAATGGTCAGTGAGCCTCAATGGTCAATGGCCCTTAATTGTAAATAGGCCTCAATGGTGAATAGGCTTCAATGGTCAATAATCTATGGTCAGCGGTAAATAGCTATGGCCTAAAAAGTCAATGGGCTCAAATGGTCAATAGGCCTCAATGGGCAGTAAGCCCCAATGAGCATCAATAGTCAATAGGCCTCAATGGTCAATGCGCATCAATGGTCAATGAAACTCAATGGTAAATGGGCCTCAGTGGCAATGGGCCTCAATGGTCAATGGGCCTCAATGATCAATGGTCAATGGACCTCAATGGTCAATAGGCCTCAATGATCAATGGACTATGGTCAACGGTAAATAGCCATGGCCCCAATAGTCAATGGACCTCAATGGTCAATTGGCCTCAATGGTCAATGGTCAATGGACCTCAATGGTCAATAGGCCTCAATGATCAATGGTCAATGGACTATGGCCAACGGTAAATAGCCATGGCTCCAATAGTCAATGAACCTCAATGGTCAATAGGCCTCAATGGACAATGGACCTCAATGGTCAATTAGCCTCAATGGTCAGGCCAATAGGCATCAATATTCAATGGGCCTCAATGGTCAATAGGTCTCAATGGTCAATGGGCCTCAATGTTAAATGGGAATCAACGGTCAATGGTCAATGGACCTCGAGTGTCAATGGGCCTCAATGGTTAAAGGCCCTCAATGGTCAATCGGCCTCAATGGTGAATGGGCATCAATGGTCAATGGTCAATGGACCTCAAGTGTCAATGGGCCTCAATGGTCAATGGCCCTCAATGGTCAATCGGTCTTACTGGTCAATGGGCATCAATGGTCAATAGTCTATGGTCAACGGTAAATAGCCATGGCCTCAATAGTCAATGGGTCTCAATGGTCAATGGGTCTCAATAGTCAATGGGCCTCAATGGTCAATGGGCATCAATGATAAATGGTCTATGGTCAACGGTAAATAGCCATGGCCTCAATATTCAAGGGGCCTCAATGGTCAATTGGCATCGATATTCAAGGGTCAATAGACCGATACCCCGAGAAACCAGTAGAGCGTGAAGTGGAAAACATCTGCGTCTCGTTCGCTAGCTGCAGTGCGCGTTTGTGCAGGTGAGATGATGTACTGCGCCAGCCCTAACGAAATAGCTTGAATAATTCGGTGATTGTGGAAGTACTGAAGATTCGACCGAACTAATATTCGAACTCCGGAATCGTCTACGAGCTGAGAAATAGGAGGTTGAAATTAGCGACATGCACGGAAATCATATACGCGGATGCCAATATTCCATCGAATATTGCGTATAGCCCTGACAGAATAGCTGGAATATTTGACATATTAGGTGATTGCCGAAGTATTGTAGATTCGATGAACTAATATTCGAACTCCGCAATCGTCTACGAGCTGAGAAATAGGACGTTGAAGTTGGCGATATGCACTGAAATCATATACGCGGATATGCCAATATTCTATCGAATATTGTGTATAGCCCTGACAAAATAGCTGAAAAATTTGACTTATTCGGTGATTGTCGAAGTTTTGTAGACTCGATCGAACTAATTTTCGAACACCAGAATCGTCTACGAGCTGAAAAGTAGGAAGTTACGTTAGCGACATGCACGGAAATCATATGCGCGGATATGCTAATATTCCATCGAATATTGCGTATAGCGCTAACGAAATAGCTGGAATTTGTGTTAGACCCAGGGATGTCTTAACTCCTGGTTAGACCAAGACCATTCGATTGAATACTAGCTGGTTTTCCCGGTTTCACTCGGGGGATACAACATAAGACGTTGTAGCCCAACGCGAAAAATGCGACCTCCATCTAATCGTGGGTGAGAAGCTTCTCTCTCTTCTCATGGCGAAAGAAAATGACTCCTAGATTCAATTCTCATATGCATTATCTAAACCCGTATGAAATATATCTAAGACGCCCAACCGAAGGACAGTAGGCCTACATAAGCAGAACGTTGTAGCCAGGCTAGCTTACGCGACCAGAAGGGAAGAAATTGTTCCGCTAGATGGCAGAAGCGATCTAAAAAGTGCATCTCTCATTTCCGCGTGGCGAAGTGGAAGTGGAAGTGGAAGTGGAAGTGGCACCATTGGGCGATGTATAACTTGAGAAATACATGTCGGAAGCGCTGAAAAACCACCTGGTCGCACGCATAACGTCCGTCCCTACATCTCTGTGAAATCTTATGGCGGTAGCTTCCGTAATAAAAAAGTTGATTCGTGCACAGACAGACAAACAGGCTCTTTTATTTATATAGATTGGTTGTCAGCGTATATGATTTCCGTGCATGTTGGTAACTTCAGCATCCTATTTCTAAGCTCGTAGACGGTTCCGGAGTTACTATATTAGTTCGTTCGAATCTACAATACTACAGCAATCCCCGAATATGTCAATTATTCCAGCTATTTCGTCAGGGCTATACGCAATATTCGATGGAATATTGGCATATCCGCGTATATGATTTCCGTGCATGTCGCCAACTTCAGTGTCCTAATTCTCAGCTTGTAGACGATTCCGGAGTTCGAAAATTAGTTCAGTCGAATCTTTATTACTTCGACAATCACCGAATATGTCAATTATTCCAGATATTTCGTTAGGGCTAGTGCAATACTTCATATCCCCTGCACACAGACGCACTGCAGCTTGCGAACGAGACGCAGATGTTTTCCACTTCACGCTCTACTGGGTTCTCGGGGTATCAGTCTATTAGCCTCGATGGTCAGGCCATTAAGCATCAATGGTCAATGGCTCTCAATTGGCCTCAATCGTGAATGGGCATCAATGGTCAATGATCTATGGTCAACGGTAAATAGCTATGGCCTCAATAGTCAATGGGCCTCAATGGTCAATTATCCTCATTGTTCAGGCCAAAAAGCATCAATGGTAAATGTGCCTCAATAGTCAATGGACATCAATGGTCAATTTGCCTCAATGGTCAGGCCAATAGGCATAAATGGTAAATGGGTCTCAATAGTCAATGGACCTCAATAGTCAATTGGCCTCAATGGTCAGGACAATAGACATCAATAGTCAATGGCCCTCAATGGTCAATAGGCCTCAATGGTGAATGGGAATCAATGGTCAATGATCTATGGTCAACGGTAAATAGCTATGGTCTCAATGATCAATGGACATCAATAGTCAATGGTCTATTCGCCTCAATGGTAAGTCCAATAGGCAACAATGGTCAAAGGGCCTCAATAGTCAATGGGTCTCCATGGTCAATGGGCCTCAATGTTAAATAGGCATCAATGGTCAATGGTCAATGGACCTCGAGTGTCAATGGCCCTCAATGGTCAATGGCCCTCAATGGTCAATCGGCCTTACTGGTGGATGGTCATCAATGGTCAAAGGTCAATGGACCTCGAGTGTCAATGGGCCTCAATGGTCAATGGCCCTCAATGGTCAATCGGCCTTACTAGTCAATGGGCATCAATGGTCAATAGTCTATGGTCAACGGTAAATAGCCATGGCCTCAATAGTCAATGGGTCTCAATAGTCAATAGCCCTCAATAGTCAATGGGCCTCAATGATCAATGGTCTATGGTCAACGGTAAATAGCCATGCCCTCAATAGTCAAGATGCCTCAATGGTCAATTGGCATCGATATTCAATGGTCAATGAGCCTCGATGGTCAGGCCATTAGGCATCAATGGTCAGTCAGTCTCAATGGTCAATGGCCCTCAATTGTCAATAGGCCTCAATCGTGAATGGGCATCAAAGGTCAACGGTAAATAGCTATGGTCTCAATAGTCAATGAGCCTCAATGGTCAATTATCCTCAATGGTCAGGCCAATAGGCATCAATGGTAAATAGGCCTCAATAGTCAATGGACATCAATGGTCAATTTGCCTCAATGGTCAGGCCAATAGGCATCAAAGGTAAATGGGCCTCAATAGTCAATGCACATCAATAGTCATTTGGCCTCAATGGTCATGGGAATAAGCATCAATGGTCAATGGCCCTCAATGGTCAATAGGCCTCAATGGTCAATTGGCATCAATGGTCAATGATGTATGGTCAGCGGTAAATAGCTATGGTCTCAATAGTCAAGTGGCCTCAATAGTCAATAGGCCTCAATGGTCAATGGACCTCAATGGTCAATAAAAATCAAAGCTCAATTTTCCTCAATGGTCAGGCCAATAGGCATCAATGGTAAATGGCCTTAATAGTCAATGAAACTCAATAGTCAATTGACCTCGAGAGTCAATGGGCCTCAATTGTATCTGAAGAATGGTTAATGATCAATGATCCATGGGCCTCAGTGGTCAATAGGACTCAATGGTCAACTGTAAATAGCCGTGGCATTAGTAGTCAATGGACCCCAATAGTCTATGGGCCTCTATGGTCAACGGGCCTCAAAAGTCAATAGTCAATAGGTCTCAATGGTTAATATGCCTCAATGTTCAATAGTCAATGTGCATCAATGGTCAATAGGCCGCAATGGTCAATTGGTTTCAATGGTCAGGCAAATAGGCATCAATGGTAAATGGGCTTCAATAGTCAATGGGCCTCAATGGTCAATGTACCTCAATGGTCAGGCCAATAGGCATCAATGGTCAATGAGCCTCAATAGTCAATATGCCTCAATGGTCAATGGCCTTCAATGGTCAATAGGCCTCAATGGTGAATGGGAATCAATGGTCAATTGGTTTCAATGGTCAGGCAAATAGGCATCAATGGTAAATGGGCTTCAATAGTCAATGGGCCTCAATGGTCAATGTACCTCAATGGTCAGGCCAATAGGCATCAATGGTCAATGAGCCTCAATAGTCAATATGCCTCAATGGTCAATGGCCTTCAATGGTCAATGGGCCTCAATGGTCAGCATAGGCATCAAGGTCAATGAGCCTCAATAGTCAATATGCCTCAATGGTCAATGGCCTTCAATGGTCAATAGGCCTCAATGGTGAATGGGAATCAATGGTCAATGATCTATGGTCAACGGTAAATAGCTATGGTCTCAATAGTCAATGGTCCTCAATGGTCAATAGGCCTCAATGGTCAATGAACCTCAATGGTCAATAGACATAAATGGTCAATTTGCCTCAATGGTCAGGCCAATATGCATCAATGGTAAATGGGCCTCAATAGTCAATGGACATCAATGGTCAATTTGCCTCAATGGTCAGGCCAATAGGCATCAATGGTAAATGGGCCTCAATAGTCAATGGACATCAATAGTCAATTGGCCTCAATGGTCAGGGGAATAAGCATCAATGGTCAAAGGCCCTCAATAATCAATAGCCTTCAATGGTGAATGGGCATCAATGCTCAATGATGTATGGTCAACGGTAAATAGCTATGGTCTCAATAGTCAGTGGGCCTCGATGGTTAATTGGTCCCAATGGTCAATATACCTCAATGGTCAATAGACATCAATGGTCAATTGGCCTCAATGGTCAGGCCAATAGGCATCAATGGTAAATGGGCCTCAAAAGTCAATGGGCCTCAATGGTCAATGAAACTCAATAGTCAATGGACCTCGAGAGTCAATGGGCCTTAATTGGTCACCAACAACAGGTCACAGATTCAACAGTAGTTGCTATCGAATTATCTACTCTGAAAGTAGCCATTGTCGATTTTGTGATGGGCAGATTTGAAATTAACCACGGGAAAAAGCATCCATTGTGCAGTATTTTGAGAGAGCTTTGTAGTAATTACTTTAAAATGAAAGATAAAAATGCATACTATTCGTCTTATGGACAGATTCTTTTGAAAAGTTCCGAATTTGGTCTCACGTATGGAACAGTTCTCGATATGCTCGAAGAATTTTATGTTTCAATGGCCAGTGTAATCAATGCTAGTGCCATCAATTATTGAATTGACAAAATACCTATTGCAAAAAGGGAAATTCAACTTCGTGTGCCTGGGAAGGGTGTCACAGGATTGCCTGGAAAGGTACTTCGGACACCAGAGAGCAGTAGGTGAGATCTAGTTTTACATGAGTTGTTTCTCTATTGCTGATGTCATGCCCAATGATTGTTTCATGGTGGGTGTGGGCCTGCAGCGCATGGCTATTCGACCAACGTTCTGTTGGGTCAGTAGTTATGTGTAATACAGCTTCCCATCCCAGCTGCCCCGAAATTTTTTGAGCTATATTAAGTGCAACAACCTTATATGCTCTGTGAATTGTTTAGCTGTGACAACTCTCCAACTAGGTACGGTATATGCAATCATTCGTCTTCCTACTGTGGTCAAAGGCTGTTTTTTCCATATTCAGTGTGAAAATATATCTCGTCATTAAGGCTGCCTCCAATATTACAGGAGAAAAGATGCCACTGCATCTGTTTTCTACAATAGACCTTTGTTCGAATATACGGCAATTACTTTTCTTGCAGGTAGAAGCAATGATAACCCTACTGTTGTCGCCTTTGGGTTCAATGCTAAGCTGATTGAAACTCGAAGGACTATAAACGCAGTACGGGGGACGTCCACCGTGTCAAGCGCAGCTTGCCATTCAACCCCAGTGATGAAAAGCTACCGAAAAGACAGAAAAAATATAATATTGAAATATGTTTTGTTGTACATATTAATATGCCTGTATATTATGTGTCCGTGTGTAAATGCAGCAAATATCAAATAACGACAGAAATACATAGCGGCCTTTCCATTCTGAATCATGCCACTACGCATCATTATTTCGGGTTCGGTACTGGATTCAACATGTCATATAGTAGTACAAGACTCCCTAGAAATAATTCTGCCACTCAGTCTGGATGTGAGTAGAAAAACATGCGGTTGAGTAGAAAGCAACAATATCTTGGGCTTCTTTCAGCATTCTTGTGGAGATTTCGTGCAAAATCCGTCTTTATTAATCCAATCGTTACACGTCTTTGGCGAGATGCGAAACTTCCTCCCTGTTTCAGGGCAACTCGACTTGTTATAGCAAAGAAGCAGGTCAGCCGGCTAAACGGCGGGGACGGGTTTAGTAGAACCAACGAAGCGTGACGGTCTGAAAGGCTGTCTCGACAATCGACGCAGACTGCTCTTTGTTTATCTTTGTTACAGCAGCTGCAGTTAGGCATCTCGGTTTTATATATCCCAGGTCCAATAGGCATCAATGGTAAATGGGCCTCAATGGTCAATGAAACTTAATAGTCAATGGACCTCGAGAGTCAATGGGCCTCAATTGCATCTGAAGAATGGTTAATGATCAATGGTCCATGTGAGTCAGTGGTCAATAGGCCTCAATGGTCAACTGAAAATAGCCGTGGCATTAGTAGTCAATGGACCTCAATAGTCAATGGGCCTCAATGCTCAATAGGCCTCAATGGTCAGTGAGCCCCAATGGTCAATGGCCCTCAATGGTCAATGGACCCAAATGGTCAATTGGCCTCAATGGTCAGGCCAATAGGCATCAATGGTCAATTATCCTCAATGGTCAATGGCCCTCAATGGTCAATATGCCTCAATGGTCAATGGACCTCAAATGCAATTGGGCTCAATGGTCAGGCCAATAGGCATCAAGGTCAATGGGCCCCAATAGTCAATGGGTCTCAATGGTCAGTGGGCCTCAATGGTCAGTGAGCCTCAATGGTCAATGGCCCTCAATGGTCAATAGGCCTCAATGACCAATGATCTTTGAGGTGAATTGAACGGTGTGGCCAATTGACCACTAAGTCCTATTGACTATTGAGGCACATTAACCACTGAGGTGCATTTACAGTTGAGGACTATTGACCATTGAGGCGCATTGACTATTGAAACGCATTCACCATTGAGGCGCATCGACCCTGGAGGCGCATTTACTATCGAGGCCCTTTGACCATTGAGAGCCTTTGACCATAGAGGCGCATTGACCATTGTGGCTAATTGATCATTGACCATTTACGTGCATCGACATTTAAGGCTTATCGACCATTGAGGCCTATTGACCATTGAGGCAAATTAACCTTTGAGGCGCATTTACCGTTGGGACTTATCGATCAGTGATCAGTGAGACGCATTGACCATTGAGGCTCATTGACTATTAGGGCCTATTGACCATGGACATTAAGGCCTATTGACCTTTGACGCGCATTGAACATTAAGGCGCATCGACCATTGAGGCGTATTTTCAATCGAGGCCCTTTGACTATTGAGGGCCTTTGACCATAGAGTCGCATTGAACATTGTGGTGCATTGACCATTGAGGCAGTGGCAGTGCTCCCCATGTACACCCTATTTCTCGTGATTTCCAGTAGCAGTGTTCCCCATGTACACGTTTTTTTTCGTTAGCCACTCGTGATTTAGCTAACGGCTCACGACTCGTGATTTGGCGCTCGGCTCACGGCTAACGACTCGTGATTTGGCTCACGGCTCACGACTCGTGATTTCAAGAAGCAATGTTCCCCCTGTACACGCTATTTTAGGTGAGCCACTCGTGATTTAGCTCACGGCTCACGACTCGTGATTTGGCTCACGACTCACGGCTCATGACTCGTGATTTGGCTCACGACTCACGGCTCACGACTCGTGATTTCAAGTAGCAGTGTTCCCAAATTACACGCTATTTGTCGTGATTTCACGTAGCAGTGTTCCCAATATACACGCTATTTGTCGTGATTTCAAGTAGCAGTGTTCCCCATGTACACGCTATTCCCCGTAATTTTAAGTGGCTGTGTTCCCCATGTACACGCTATTTCGCATGATTTCAAGTAGCAGTGTTCCCCATGTACACGCTATGTCTCGTAATTTCAAGTGGCAGTGTTACCATGTACACGCTATTTCTCGTAATTTCAAGTAGCATTGCTCCCAATGTACACGCTTTTTTTCGTGAGAGCTCGTAATTTAGCTCACGGCTAACGACTCGTGATTTGGCGCTCGGCTCACGACTCGTGATTTAGCTCATGGCTCACGGCTCACGACTCGTGATTTTGCTCACGACTCACGGCTCACGACTCGTGATTTGGCTCACGACTCACGGCTCACGACTCGTGATTTCAAGTAGCAGTGTTCCACATGTACACGCTATTTCGCATGATTTCAAGTAGCAGTGTTCCAAATGTACACGCTATATCTCGTAATTTCAAGTAGCAGTGCTCCCCATGTACACGCTATTTTTCGTGAGGCACTCGTGATTTAGCTCACGGCTCACAACTCGTGATTTAGTTCACGGCTCACGACTCACGACTCGTGATTTTGCTCACGGCTCACGACTCGTGATTTAGCTCACGGCTCACGACTCGTGATTTTGTCCACGGTTCACGGCTCACGACTCGTGGTGTGGCTCACGACTCACAGCTCACGACTCATGATTTCAAGTAGCAGTGTTCCCAATGTACACGCTATTTGTCGTGATTTCAAGTAGCAGTGTTCCCCATGTACACGCTATTCCCTGTACTTTCAAGTGGCAGTGTTTCCAATGTTTACGCTATTTCGCATGATTTCAAATAGCCGTGTTCCCAATGTACACGCTATTCCCCGTAATTTCAAGTAGCAGTGCTCCCCATGTACACGTTATTTTGGTGAGCCATTCGTGATTTAGCTCACAGCTCACGACTCGTGATTTGGCGGTTGCCTCACGGCTCACGACTCACAACTCGTGATTTGGCTCACGGCTGACGACTCGTGATTTGGCTCACGGCTCACGACTCGTCAATTGGCTCAAAGCTCACGGCTCACGACTCGTGATTTGGCTCACGGCTCACGACTCGTGATTTCAAGTAGCAGTGTTCCCAATGTACACGCTATTTGTCGTGATTTCAAGTAGCACTGTTCCCCATGTACACGCTAAAATAGTCAACGGTAAATAGCAATGGCCTCAGAAGTCAATGAATCTCAATTGTCAATGGCCCTCAATGGTCAATAGGCCTCAATGGTCAGTGAGCCTCCCTGGTCTATGGCCCTCAATAGTAAATGGACGGCCTCAATGGTATTTGAATATTGGTCAATGATCAATAGTCCATAGGCCTCAGTGGTCAAAGGGCCTCAATGGTAAACAGTAAATAGCCATTGCCTCAGTATTCAATGGACCTCAATAGTCCATGGGCCTCAATGGTCAACGGGCCTCAATGGTCAATGGTCAAAAGGTCTCAATGGTCAATATGCCTCAATATTATATTGGCCTCAATGGTCAATGGCCCTCAATAGTCGATAGGCCTCAATGATCAAGGGGCATCAATACTCCATGATCTATGGTCAACGGTAATTAGATATGGCCTCAATAATCAATGGGCCTTAATGGTCAATGGTGAGGGTTAGGGTTAGG
>JASFYC010000489.1:0-16795 GCA_030412335.1 Botrylloides violaceus | reverse complement strand
CCATGTCAGTTCAACCAAGGCCAACACCGCCCCATTAAAGTTATTGATTTTGAGGGTAAATTTGACTGAAGAACATAATTCTGAGCAGAACAAAATTGATTTTATCAAAATCGGACAAACGGTTGCCGAGATATAGCGCTTTAAAAAATCACTGTTTTCTGCTCACTGATCCGTGACGGATGGGTGTCATATTTTACCTCTTTCATTAAAGGGTGATAAATCAGTGAAATATGGGTTAAAATTAATGGTTTTAATTTCATTTGGTAGATGGATTCTTGAACTTTCATTTCCATAAATGTTTTGAGAAACTTCAATAGAGGTCAAGGGTTAATGGACTGATTAAAATACCCTATTGACCAAAATCAGTGATGCGTTACGAACTTTTGATAATTAATTGCTCGCGACTACTTGAACCAATTCTTCTGAGTGACATGTCATTAGAAAGCTCCTTTAATGAGGATTAGGCATGCATCTGATGTTTGTAACATTTATGGTTTCTTGTCAGCAAAAGCTGCATTTGTTGTGGTGGAGCTGTTGACACAATTTCCCATATACTCCTACTCCGATTTTGCCTGTTCAAATCGTATGAATTGAGTTCTAAATTAGTTGCTAAGATTTTGACATGCTCATATTTAAAATTAAAGAGAAGATAAGGTCATCCAGTGCAACCGGGTCAGAGAAGACGCAATTGCTAACGCTTGTTCCGGATTCATGCTACGAAGCTACAATTAGTTCTTTGGTGTCACGGATTATAATTATCAAGGCATTGATGAAGTCCGAAGGTATTCTGAACAAGCCACTGCCTTGAAAAGGGAAGACGCTGGGATTTTGGAATTTTACTGTAATGAGAAGAATTTTGCCTGGAACCAAAGATAAAGTCAGTATTCATCACAATGTGTACGAACAGTACGTTGAAGGAACTTTACCCCTCTTTCAAGGAAAATAATTCGGACATACTGGTAGGATTTTCGACATTTGCAACACTCAGACCAAAATGGTGCGTTTTGGCTGGCGCTGCTGGTACACACTCGATGTGTGTTTGTACAATACACCAAAATGTCATGTACTAATGCTGAAAGCTGGGCAGATTGAACTTGAAGAGGGGTATGAAGATTTAAATCAAAATGATGGTTTGGGATTGCAATGAAAAAGACTGCATGCTGCAACTTTGCTCGAGGTGTCCAGGACCAAATTTTGTGGCAAACTATTTGCGTGGCAAATTTGAGGACATATCACATTTTGCCAATGGATATCAACGGACAGAACAGAACTTGTATATAAAGTCGTATCATTTCATGGGTATCTCAAAGTTCATTTGACCAAACTCGTGAAACTGTTGCTGCACTCTTATATCGCAAAGCAACAGACAAAATTTCTGAAGCAGCGGAAACAAACAATAATATAAGGCACAGTACTACTTGTGATGGATTTCAGTGCATCCAGTGGTTTGCTATTTCAAGGTCAATAATACATTGGAACACAAATCTATCTGTTTCTTGTCAAGTGACTTGTGTCACGATGTTGGGATGATATATGAAATTCAAAGGGGAACAATAAATTTCCTTAAGGCTAACTTGGAACAATAAACAAAATCGAGTACTTCTCTGATGGCTGCGCAGCGCATCTGCATGTGACAGTGTAGATGGCACCGTGAAAAGATGCGCAGCTCTTGAAATTTTGCGGAGGAAGCCAGAGGATACACAGATCCTAACTGTTAAGAACATGATAGAGCACTGTGAAAAGGCTATCCCAAGTATGTACTTTCAGGAAATTGACTCAACAATTATTGAAAAAACAATAGAACAACTTATGGAAAGATATGAACTGACCAGCACTGTTAAATGCACTTGCAATTTTCACTATTTTATACCACAAACGACCACAAAGATAGCCATGAAAAGAATAAATTTTGATGAAAACTATGCTCAGGTATTTGATTTCCAACATACTCGGTACAGTTAGCATACTTCCCTAACAAGTGTCAAACAAGGCAGCTATGCAGAAGCCGTTCATGACCGCTCATGGTACATTGGTCATGTCGTAGAGGGCGATCAAGAAAATGGAGATGTCCAAGTCAATTTTCTTCACCCAGAAGGCCAAGCAGTGTCATATCACTACCCAAAATATCCAGATATATGCTGGATTCCATGTAAGGACATTCTGTGCAGTATTGAAGTGCCTATGCTAGCGACACTACCGGGCCAATGGCCAATATACTTTAGCTGGAAATACTGTTTCAAAAATTGTTTCATGCTTTAATAGATTTTATGTTTAGAATTTGAACTTTTTACTGTTAATGCCTTCTTGTGTTTCGTTTTGAACAATTTAATTGATGAAAGTGGTGCTACAAATTCTTCATTTCGTAATTTATATGCATTTTCACCTGTCACCATTTCATTAATACTTTCAAGTCCCTTCCAGGCTTATAATACACATATAACTGTGTAGAAATAAGTATCTTTGTCAAGAGCTTTCAAATGACACATTGCTCAAGAGAATTGGGATAAATAGTCACAAGATATTAAGTCGTGAAATTACGTTCCGCTCGAGTGATTTTGCTGGGGCACAGTTTTCTTTCGAATGTTTGACCCCTAACCCCAAACATTTGCAAGAATAAAATATTTTATAACCTTGAATCATGCAATAGGCTTCCTAACCATACTATTTTCATGTCAATATCTCAACTCCAGCCAGAGTTAGAGGTCTTTCAAAATGTATGCCTAAAAACTGCTTTCTTGTTACGGATGAGCGACCACAAAACCATGATTTTTCACAATGCAATAACTCGGCAACGACAGCCTCTTTTTCGAAAAACTAAAATAGGTCTTGCCCAGAATGAAAATCTCTTTCAAATTAGTTTAGTATTGTTAAGATTCTAGACTAGTGGGTGGAAAATTTTTTTTTTTTTGGTTGAATTGACTTGGAATGACCCAATAGTGATTATAGTGTGTGTTAATTACATACATGTGCTATAGGCTGCCAGACTGGATATGCTTGGGGTGACAAGGCTCCTATTTTTAGAACATTGCCTAAAGAAGTACCGTACTCGAAAGAGCGAGGTGGACTAGGCACTATAGGCTCCAAAGTGGTCAAACACATATCATAATTGTTGGCAGCATTACTTCGTGAAATAAATTAGATATAGATTGTACAAGCAATTTCCTTAGCTCATAATTTTTCACAATAATTATCTTACCTTCTCTCCGAAGGGTTTGAAGGATACTTTCACTACATGGCCTGTACCTTTATAAGCCAATACTGTCTCGAAACCTGAAAATATGCGAGTCTTCAGTTAGAGTACTTGAATCGCTTGGACAACGAGGTCGCTATTGGTGCCACCAGAGACGATATATGAAAGGATCAATGAGGCGTAACTATTGAATAGGGGCCAGTTAATATACTCAGGTATCGCAGTTCCTGCAGGTATACCGTGATAATGGATATACCCGGGTATCGCATGTATCCCAAAATTACCGCTATTTCCTAATCTACGATCAATTTCCAGCGCAGGTACCCGATATTTCCTAATCTGCGATCAATTTCCAGCGCAGGTACCCACCATAATGGCCTACTCTAGGTAGCCTACTAAAGTAGGCCATGTACCCACTAATTCTTAATCCAAGCTGAATTAGCTTAGATTAAGAATTGATCCTCCGCCTATCGGCTCCATTAACTCTACAAAAAGAGAGTGGTCCGTTCCATAAGCACAATGCAACGAGTCATGGAGGCCATTTCACAAAGTCGCGATCCCGCCATTCCTGCACTGCTTATGGAAATTCAGGAAGAATAACAGACAATTTTTTGCAATATATAGGCAGGTTTTGATGTATAATTTGATGATTTCTGGCTGTTTCGTACTAAAAGGGAAACAGTGTATCGGTAATGAACGGGATTTAGTAATATTGAGTTGGTAACCCACACAAATAAGGTACCCTATCGCCTCGTAAAGCTACTGGCCTTATTGCAATACATCGTATATCTACGAATAGGGCGGTTTTATCCTATTACTGCTTTCGCTGTATGCACAAAAACGGTATGGCAATATGTATACATATATGTATTTAGTGCATGCATGCCATGCGACCAGCAATAACATACGATCGGAGTTTGGCTTGACGACGTTGCACCCCATTTCGCGACAGTGGCAAAAGAAACATCTTATACGTAAGATGAAATCGTTGTGCACGACGGGCTCTGCATGTTAAAATATGATACCGTTGCGCTGCCTACCCATGCTGTGACGTCAATTTGAGGAAAATACAATCTGGCAACCGCTTTTGGCGATATCGAACCTTAAATTTAAGTGCCGGCCGGTACTTAGCCAAGGAACGACCGAGGATAGTTTATGAACTCCACTTAAGTTCAAGTTACAGCCCAACCTTAGCTAAGGACGGGCTGGACCTTAAGTTAAGGATAGTTTATGAACTCCACCCCTAATGCCTTCTCGGTGGAGTTGCTGATGTCAAATGGCAGTCACCTGTGTATATGCGTATCTTCCCGGGGTGTGGCGGTGATGCCGAACCTATTGTTAAGGGTTTCTTTGCATTTCACACACATTACGTACCCAAATTGCAGTAAACTGCGGCACAACCTACCACCTCTCCGTATGACTATATACAGCAAAAAACGACAATGTGTGCAACAATTTGTTGCCCATGCGAGAGTGCAGTGACCGGAACGGACGACTTATGTGTTTTTGAGTGACTTTGATCAAATCCAAACTGACAGAAACCACAGAAGTAGCATTTCCAAATTTAGACGCTCCATGGTCACTCATGATTCATGCAAGCAAAATTAGTGCGGGCGCAGTTTTACAACAATTCGCAAACGACCGTCGGCAACCACTAGCATTCTTCAGTAAAGCTTTAACCCCCAGTCAATCTCGTCAAGACGCACTCAAACGTGAAATCCTTGCAGCTAAAATGGCAATTGAGCACTTCAGACATTACTTGCTTGGGAAGGACTTCACAATTATCCCAGACGCAAAAGTTTTTGTCCATCAAATTATTAATCCTAGAGAAGTGAAAGATGATACCGTATACAGACATTTAAGTTTCATTATGTCATTCACGACGGACGAACGACATATCGAAGGCGACCGAAACACGGTAGCAGACAGTTTGAGCCGCGTCACAATTAACCAAATTTCAATTCCACCTGGTATCAGAGGAGATTTGGTAGAACGCATTGCACACGCACAGAAATCAGACCAAGAATTAGCTAATTATAGAAATGACTTGATGGCAACCAAGATATGAGCTGGGAGGAAATGTTATTGCCTCTGTACAAAAAGTATCGCCATAACATAAGTTGGGCGGGCGAGCAAGATTTACTAAACATTGTATTTCATTACAACCCAGGTAAATAGGCTATGACATATTGACTCGTGGCTTTGGTAGGCTTATCTGCTTAATTTGGTCACTAGGCCTATATCTGCAGGGGTAGGGATATCGGAAGCTCTTGGATTGTGCTATCGATTTGGCACTATCAGTTACATAAGTAGGGTAAATCTTACGGCCTCGAAATCTCGACTGTTATGCGGAATAAAACCTAGCGCAGGGAAATGGTCAAAATCCACACAGCTCGCTGCCTAAGCTATATATTTTAGGGAGGAGAAAACTATCTTTGGTTTTGGTTTTGAGATGCTACATATTTATCCTTGCACGTGGAATTTTCGAACGAATGACTGTATGTACGGATTTACGTGCGTTGAAACTCGTGAAGAAGGCGTAAAAATCTTGCATGGAAAAGCAGAAGCTTTCATTAACGGACAAATTCCTGCATTCAAAGCTGTATTCGACACAATACGAAACTATCAGTTCCAACAAAACTACACAAGATATATTGTGAAGGCGAGTTTCAGTAAAAGTCTTCAGGCACGGGTGGGATGCTCTACGTAGAGCTGCAATTCGTTTCGAGGCATTGTCACTTTTTATGCAGATACGTGGGCCCAGCTATTTTCTAAATGTCATCGGAATGGGCCTTCTGATACTGCGTGGATTAGGCCTACTGGTTATAGAGGCTTCTTCTTTACAGCCTCTCGAAGAAGCACTCTTACGAACGTCTGACACTCAATTTGGAGAAGAAATGGAAATATTCCTGAAAGGAGCAAGGGACTTGGCTAGAACTCAACGATTTTGATGTATAATTTGATGATTTCTGGCTGTTTCGTACTAAAAGGGAAACAGTGTATCGGTAATGAACGGGATTTAGTAATATTGAGTTGGTAACCCACGCAAATAAGGTACCCTATCGCCTCGTAAAGCTACTGGCCTTATTGCAATACATCGTATATCTACGAATAGGGCGGTTTTATCCTATTACTGCTTTCGCTGTATGCACAAAAACGGTATGGCAATATGTATACATATATGTATTTAGTGCATGCATGCCATGCGACCAGCAATAACATACGATCGGAGTTTGGCTTGACGACGTTGCACCCCATTTCGCGACAGTAGCAAAAGAAACAACTTATACGTAAGATGAAATCGTTGTATGAATAGTAGTAACAAAATTCACTTACCTAGTATCAGCAACGCCAAAACCATAAAGTTTGTTTTTCGCAATTTCCTTGTGACGAATTTAGTCAATCTGATAATCACTGAAGACTGCATTCTAACTACACTTGATGAAGCAGCAAAGGTCCGAAAGCTAGTGAATGTTTTAATTCTCAATAAACTATAAGGCTGAACGCTAATCAAGTCTGTGCCTATCTCCTTTACACTGAAATGTCTTACACACAAAACATATATATAAGCGTATGGATAGATATAGCCTATATGTATTTATATGTATTTTATATTTATGATGCTAACTAAAAGGTATTAAAAAGTGCCTGCACGATGCGAAAAATTTCCTTTTTAGGATCGGATCTGAAAATAGAATGTAGTAAAATTGGGATCTTGGCTACAAGCAGGCGGAGGCATCATAAACACTATTCCTCACAACTGTTAACGACCCCACTTTGACGCACGGAATTTGGAAGTTTTGAGAAAACCGGACCGGACCTGTATTGGTTGCTTTACCGTCTATATATGAACATTCCAGAGGTAACATGGCGCGACAAAATTGAGGCTCAACACTAACAGAGTGCGTGCCATGATATAAAGCCCCTAAACGCCTTATGGTACTCTATAAAAACGTCGCAGCGAGGGAGTCTACGAATTTCAGGATGATGTGTTTCTGGCTATCTGCTGTCGGGTTATCCCAAAGAACTTGTAAATTATGTTTACCGTTTCGCTACTCTCACATGCATCGTAGGAAAACGTGGAAGTATAGACAGCACCGTACGTCGAGTTTGTGACATTTGAAAATTTACATGACTCATCCAGCGCAGTGACGTTAGTATAGAATCCGTACTTATGAAGATATCGTCGATACTTGGGATTCCAATTCTTGTCGCGTGGCAAGAAGAAAGCCTAAAATGTAGATGCGTGGAACCATTTCATACATCAAAAACAATATTATACATTATGCGGACCTACGTGCCACATTATCGCTAACGTAAATGGAAATTCTGTGTTGGATTTATCTCTATTGTTGACAGGTAATGGAACTGTTGTACTGTAGCATACCAGTAAGCGTTTTACACTGTGGGTTTACTTCAGGAAAAACTTCCCGCCTAGCTCGTGAATATTTGTTGAGCGATGATGAAGAATCGAATCTTATCGATCGTTTATGCACGACTGAAGTTTTTCATCAGATTGATCAGAAATTAACTGGTGGGAGATTTTTTTCATTTGTCTTAATTTTATACCGATACTAAAAATTTTGTTATTTTAGCTATTTTTGGTCACGCGGGAACATTTGAAGGTTCGTCTAGAGGGGTTGATCATGGTACTGGACATCTGAAGATGTCTGCCCCACCACCCGTCGACACACTAAGACAGTTTTTCCCTTCTACCTCAAACGTTCCTACGAGTAACGGTTACTTTCGTTTTTTCAGCTTGTTCATTTATTGAAGTGATATTACTTAACCAATAAATGCAGTATTGTTCATGAACAAGCTTACTACGCTTGAATCTACGCTCAACGATCATGGCTACCGGTACACCTTCTGTGCGACTGCAATGCCCGTTCACTGATTGTATGTACGTGACTGCCGAGGGTGCCTCCGATGCCGCGACTGCGGCGTTACTTAGCATCCACGCTCTCATTCATCAACAAATCCCGGGCCCACAGCCTTCGGGTGCCGCGAACGTCAAGCCACCGCGCATGGATCGGCCTCTCATCTCCTTCGAGTCGACCGCCGAAGACTGGCAAATTTTTCAGAGGAAATGGGAGCTCTTCAAGAAGAATACCGCTATGCCCGCCGCTGACGCTACCAGCCACCTTTGGCAATGCTGTGAAAGCTCATTAGCTGACGCCCTGTTCAAGCAGGTGGATGACTTCACTACGGTTGATGAAAACACTCTCCTTGGCAATATCAAATCCCTGGCAGTCATTCATGTCGCTTCCAGTGTACGTAAGGCCAACTTATTTTTATCTCGTCAGGACCACAGTCAGCCCATTAGGGCCTTTGCAGCAAACGTCAAGGGCACGGCTCGCATTTGCTCGTTCTCAACAACATGTCCCAGGGCTGGTTGCACCCAGACTGTCGACTACACTGAGGACATTGTGAAACACGTTCTCATCTCAGGCCTAGCAGATGATGATATTCGTAGGGACATCCTGAGCATGGTCGACCTGGACAAAAAATCCCTGGATGAGACCATTGCGGTCATAGAGAGCAAAGAGATGGCGTCACGTGCTCTCCCATCTCCAGGTGTCACCTCACATGGTGCAGCCATGAACTCTAAGCCATCTCCAACTTATCAGGAGGTGGTACCAGACCCAAGAATGAACGTCATGACAACATGTAAATCTTGCACCAAGTCAATGAAGAAATTCAAGAGGTACTACAACAGGGCTTCACGGGCTTATGTCATGAAGGAGTTTCACCAATGCCGTGCCTGTTGGAGATTGGCACATCAGCAGAAGGGTCCCCAGGCCGGTTCTGTGTCTGCCTCCAACGTCGCCTCTCTTTCACGGCATAGGTTGCCTCCGACTAAACAAACTCTGCCTGCGCCTACAACGGTTCCCCCTGTTGTGTCGCTTGATCATTACATTTTCGACGGCACTACTGGCTGGTTAAAACAGATGGTCAAGCACCAGCCCATTGTCAAACTCCTGGTCTCTACCAACACTGCTGATTATGACCACTTGCAGGTGGCTTGCCCAATCATACCTCCAGGGCAGATTGAGGCCATCGCTGACACTGGTGCCCAGTCATCTCTGATGGGGATCCAGATGTTCCTCAGGTGCGGTTTCTCAAGATCTGACCTCCTGCCTGTGACAAAGAGAATGTATGCAGCAAACGAAGAGAACATTAACATTTTGGGGCCATCTTCCTTCGCTTATCTGGTTTATCTCGCAATGGAATCCGCAGGGCGGCTGCTGAGATGGTATATGTGACTGATTCAACGCACATGTTCTATCTGAGCCGACATGCCATGGAACAGCTCGGGATTATATCGACGGAATTTCCTCAAATTAATGCTGCCGCTGTCTCCTGCTCTCCTGCGCCCCCCATTGGGCCATCTGCGAACAATCTAACACGGCCATGTTCCTGCCCAGTACAAAGTTCAATACATGACATGACACATACTGTAGGCCTATATGGTTGATAATATTCACACAGTTATCAGGCATCACAGCATGGAATACAAACATCTTACATTGAAATTACAGAAAGCGACCTTGAATTTTATTGACAAAAGCAACATACCAAATTGCGCAGTATACAAATTATCAACCCTTATAAATTTGGATATTGGATATTTGGATATTGTTAGGTAGGTCTGTTTATTTGTTATTTATTTCAATCACCTAAGTGCCATCGCCTTGTACGCTTTTGATACCCGTACATGTCGGGTATTAATTCTGTACAATATGTGATGCATTTCTGAGTTTGAATTTTGTCACTTATAGCCAGTGATGACATCTTTTTATAATATATTGTGCATTTTTACCAAAAAGCGTTTTTTTAAAACCCCAACGCAGCATTCAACAACGTAATATGCGACAACACAATTTTAAAAGCAATGTGACGTTGTATTTTTGGTCATATTTGGGGTTACGATTTTTCATTTGTATAACAAAATATATATTTTTCACTACTCCTGTAGGGAATGATGTGACGTTCTGCTCATTCTATAGTCCTGCTCGCTTGGCTTTTCAGTTCGTGACGTTCCTGGTTTTATAGCCGATAGACGTCACTTCATTTATATCAAAAATAAGTATAATAATGTTACATCCATCTTCTGACGATATTTTACAAAAAGTCCCCACACAAACCAGCATATTGAAAACTGTTTTTCACAATGAATCAAGTAATGACTAGACGGATGTTTGTACTTGGAAGATTTTGATAGCCGCAAAAGACTTAATTCTTTCAATAGCCTGCCAATTCTGCTTTTCAAGGAGAGATAGAGAGAGAGTGGTTTATTCAAAAAGTCAAAAACAAAATGCTGTGAACGAATGTAATACAACATAGAACATTAATCCCATCATCTATTACTCTTTACAGCTCGAAGTAGATTTCTTATACGACAGTTTTTGATGACCGCAAAAGACGTGAAACGTTCTGTAGCATTATGCATATGTTGACAGTAGCACGCTTTCCTTTTGACACTTGACCTCCGTTTGATTTTACGGTAAATATCGATCGTCTGCCATCGGCTCAAACTCTATCCTTCGGTTTGTTTTTCGGTAAGTTTGTGTAAGTTACGAATTGGTTCGTCATGTTCTGCATGATTTTGTTATCTACTCAAGTGCGTGCCTTAGGATATCTTCCCTAAGTCTTAGCATCGCTTTACGTCAGAAAACGTCAGATGACGGTGAGTGTTCTGAGATCACAGGAGAGTCGCTGAGGCTTTATGTAAACACACAAGCTGCGTTTCTGAACGAATACAACAACTGCCTACTTAAAATTCAGTCCACATGTAGACTCGATTACAAGTTGCTCCCTAATACCACACAAAGTTTCCAGCATTTAGTCATCCGATGAACTGGCAAAAATCCGCGAAAATTTTATTGATATTCCACCAACTTGTGGGGTTTTTCGGAAATTGCAGCAGCGCCGCAACCAAGAAAGATTGGGCGTTTCGCGACTGTAACACGTTTGCAAGATTGTTGATTTTTCAAGCCTACATAAAATGTCCTATCCTAAAAGAGAATGTTTTAATTCTCAATAAACGCAATCCGCGGGGTGGTTCACACACGATCAGCGCGAAGCGGATGTCAAGCAAAACAAACAGCGCCGAGCTCGGAGAGACGGCGCGATGAACTCGTATTGGACTGGTAGTCACGTTGTCTTAACCCAGGAATACAATAGAAGTACGTGACGATCTTTTTAAGTAGATACTATGGATGCCTCAGCACACGAAGATCTTGACCTGCTGTTATCATTGCTGATGCTGCAACAGGACCTTTGCTTGGTGTGTAGTAGAAGAGCCTGTGCCATAAGGGAACAATTCAAAATGTATTTTATTAGTAAAGCCGGTATAGTTCCTTGGCAGGAATCAGTGGCGACCCCCATGTGAAGCAACTTTGTATGCATATACTCATTTTTACTTTTCAGAACAATGGTCTTTATTAAAAAATATTGGCATGGTCTGCTTATAAACAGTGTACCGGTAGTAGTCGGCTTGTGAAAATTGTATCACAGTTGCGGTGGTAAGCATACAGTAACTGACAAAAATGAAGTGGCAATGTTGTAGCTGCATGACAGCGTGCTTACTTGAACAGTGAAATAAATGGAAAAGTTGAACGAAAAAAGCAATATTGCATGGAGAACGTAATAATAGCACCAAAAAGTCAGGTTATCCTATTGCTGATCAGAGGAAGGAGTCTGCGACTCAACTGTTGGTTGTGTTTCTATAGGCACCGGTGCAATTGTGGGCATCTCTGCACCTATGAACTGCAGGATGCTTGTCCTGACAGGGTAAACTGCAGATGATGGCATCTTGGCAAGAGAAGTTGCAACTAAATTGCCGAAGGCAGTAAATTCATTTGCAGCTTGACGTCTATTTGCAATAGCAGTTGTCACTTCATCAATTGATTTCGCATTTTGTTCCAGCATACTTGATATGGTTTCCTATTTTCAAAAAGATGAACAACAGTGTAGGGACTTAGGGTCCGTAGGAATTCCCTATTGCCGTCCTGCCGCGGAGTGTGCCGAATACTTAACTTCGGTATCTTCCACGGTCGCCTGATAACGCAGTAGGTAGCGCCTCAATAGTGATTCTATAACTTCTGGATGATAGAGCTTCAACACAGACGAGTTGCAGAGAGATGATGTATTAACTAAGCCTAAAACACAAGGCACCGCACAGCCTACATCGAGGTACTTGAGAGAGTAATGAGTCTCATAATAATCATACATGCACGAGTGCAGCATTATATAGCGATAATACGAGAGAGGTCTCCTATAGCATGATCTACGCATGACTGGGATCTCCATCTATCACTATCGTGGTCTATGGTGAGGAGAGAAAGGGTTATAAGGGACTCTCATCCCTACAACAGACATAAACTGATTAATTAGTAGCATTGTGGCATCCTGCACCAACCTGAAACTCTTGTCTATCGGAACGTATTCGCTTCTTTCTTGGCTGATTTGAATGAAATGATGATGGCTGTCATCTCCAGTTTCGTCTTCTTCGGATTCATTAACCTGACTTGCTTCTGTAGGCTCATGTTGAGCCTCATTTACATGACTTGGTTCTGAAATATTTTAAAATGCTAGCTACCATACCAGGTGCAGATATTATGGATAGTAACGTAAAAAACTGAGCCTAGGTTTAGCTTGATCTACCAAAGAGGTACCTGGATGAAAATAAGACTACTCCACGGTGTCTCTGCATTTCCAAAAACATCCAAAGTTGCGCCACATTTCCAGTGGTTCTGACAAAAGCAATCTGTTGTCAAAAGTAATTCAAACACTTGACTGAACACAGCCTCTTACCTTCGGTGCTGCATATAATCTATGAGGAGAGTCATGGAGTCACAGTGTGCGAAATTTGGGCAGCAGCAGAACGAGAAGGTGCAGAGTACCGTACTGTTTACACAACAGCGGTGGTTAGCATTTTCTCAAAATCTGATACAATTCAACTTTCTTGCGAGCTGGTATACACTGGTGTATCAAAGTCACTTCATAAATATTATCCCAAAAGTGCTGGTACCATGCACTTTGCGTACAGTATGCACCATGGTCCACATCAGTTCGTTGGCAAGAGTCAATGTCTATAAGCATAAATCATATCCAAAACGCTATTTTATCTGAATCTAAAATATATTCACAACTTCATCTGGTCTTTTCCCGTCTTCTCGAAAAGAAACACGTCGTGCGCCCTTCCTATGCCAGCTGAAAACACCAGTCCGCGAGAGGAGCGAATCGATTGACAACAGCACGACCAACGCGTTTGACGCGCAAAAGTTGAAACATTTTCAACTCGACAGGCGCCGTCGGCAATCCACTCGAAACGAGAGAAGCGCGCGATCAGCAAGTCTGTCTGTATGGTCACGAACGAGCGCGATACGCAAGAAACGCTACGCATACGCACAATGCGCGTTCTGTCTGTTTCGACCTTTATATAGCGATAATACGAGAGAGGTCTCCTATAGCATGACTGGGATCTCCATCTATCACTATCGTGGTCTATGGTGAGGGGAGAGAGGGTTATAAGGGACACTCATCCCTACAATGTGCCGAGTTTCATCCAGATCGCATGCGAGGAAGGTGTCCGCAACTCGGTCCCAAATGTGGCATTAGCCCTTAGAGAGAGGTTTGATAGAGGCTCTGTGTCACGAATCTGAACTCACCACGTGACAGCCCGACGTATGCTCTATACAACTCGGCCAACTGAACGATTCTAAAACGTGCCTACATAGTAGATGCAGCAGAGTTGTACTTTAGATAACTAAACTACGTAGATATGATCTAGGACTAGGTCACCATGTACCATTCATTGCTTTCTTATATGAGCGGTACTACAGTTTATTCATTAGCTCGACAGTCAGTCAACAATAATAGGCTAATAATCGCAGACGCAGAGCACATGCTAGCTATTGCGTTGCACTAAAAACTATCTTCTAATCTGACAAGAGGGCATGTAATTTGACAGGTATAACGACACATTTCATAAGTAAGTATTGAGCATGCAATCTTATTATTGTAGTAGCATTCGAAATTAAAGCAATTCTTTTTTTCCTCCACATTACCTTCAAGAAAGAATATATTAGAGCTGAGACTGTTGTTTAAGTGAGATATTATCCTCACTTGCTGTTTCAAAGCAGTTATGCAGCTTAAGAGCTTTTTTGCAGTCTGAGTAATTACACCTGTCAGGGCATTCAATTAACAATATCTGAGCCAATTTTGCTGCATCTGCAAAGAAACACCAGACCAGTTCGGAAACGTACTTGATCAATTTACGATATACAGTAAGATACTCACTGTCTACTACTCCATCAATAAACGATTTATCGCAATGAGGCATTGCATTTGCCACTGCTGCCATAAGCAAAAATACTTTCAATGATGCCATGTTATTGGTTAGAATTCTCCACAGGCGTTTATTTAGGTCTTCTTCTGACAATCATACACCACTATATGAATTTTGATTCACTTCATGCTTCTTATATAGGCTTACATATCACATCATCAAGTCCTCCTATTTATTAAAAAAGAGTTCTAATTTACGATGTACAGTTGGCAAGTTTGCATTTAGAATGACTGACAGTCCTATATGCTCATTATATATAGGTCTATATATCACATCATCAAATCCTCCAATTTATTGCAAGAGTTCTAATTTACGATGTATAGGTGGCAATTTGGCATTTAGAATGACAGAAACAGTCTTGCGACACGCGCGAGGTCAATTCACACGCTTCACGGATTGTCTGAGAGGCGGTGCTGCCTGCGACTCGCTACGACGGTTTTTTCTCTCATTTTGCTGTCGTGCGAAAAGTTGGTCCCGCGCGCGTGCGGTTATCGGAATTAACCAGACAAATCGCTCCACCAACTAAGAACGGAGTGTTTGCTTATTCGAGAATAGGGATATTGTTTGAAAGATGTGGCCTAAACATTCCACCTGCAAGTAATATCAGAGGCACAAACATTCGAATGCCATTTTATTTTGCCGCCGATGAGGCATTCCCACTCAAAGTAGGCATTATCAAGCCATATTCTGGCAGGCATAATACACTTTCTCATCGTATTTTCAACTATAGACTCAGCAGAGCAAGACGAGTTGTAGAAAATGCTTTTGGCATATTAGCGTCTCGGTGGCAAATATTCCATAAGACTATCAATGCAGACCTTGACCTGGCAACATTGATTGTTCAGGCCTGTGTAACCTTGCACAACTATTTGCAAACGGATAGAGCACATGGGCCCATGGGTGGTGATCATGATGTGAGTGAGACTGCTGTCATACCACATTATGTGAATTTGCACTCCGTCAGTAGATCCAGATCCAATAATCCTTGCCAAGCAGCTGCTAATTTTCGAGATGACCTCAGAGACTACTTCATGTCTCATGGTGCAGTACCCTTCCAGTGGAACTGCATAGGCCCATGAACTGTTGTTATTTTGTAGATGTGTCACAATTTAAAAGTATTGTGTCATGTGTGGAAATTATTTCTCTCATGATTGTATTGATAAATTTCAGTGGAAAGTTCCCACTAGGTCTTGTTTTGAAGCCTGATTTTTTTCTGTGTATTGGTTATAATTATAATTTTTATGAGTGTCATGGATGTTGGCATGTAGCCAATGTTTTGATGGGGTTGATTATGTGTTTGTGTTTTATTTTGAAGGGTACCCCTTCTTGTTATATTTTGCTATGTGCAAAGTCTCCCTCTGAACATTTTTCCAGGGTATAGGTCTTAAAATTAATACTGGTAATGAATGGATCTGTCTGCCCGGCTCATTGAGTTAGTGAGGGAGAATGAGATAATATATAATTCATTCCACCCAAACAAAAAGAACAAATTAGCATTAGCTACTGCATGGTCTATTATAGCAAACGAATTGGGGATAAGTGGTAAGTTAATGTAGCTCTATATAAGCTGACGTCATTTAATGTAGATATAATGTTCAATTTTCAGTCGAACACGCAAAAACTCGCTGGAGTAGCATTCGAACTACATACGGTAAAAAGAAAAGAGATGCATTACACCGTCCAAGCGGGTCTGCAGCAATCGCACAAGACCGGTGGCCGTATTATTCCATGTACCAGTTCCTGGACTATTACATCAAACACAGGGAGTTAGTATTGTCCATCTACTGTACGGTATGTTTTGTTGTTGGGCAACAGGATTTTTCTCATTTGCAGCAATGTGGATAATCTTCAAGTTAACATACCGGACGTAACAAACCCTGAGCAAACAAACTTAGCTGATGATGTGGCATCGAAGGATCTAAATGTTACACCAACATGTGTTAACCCTGAAGAGCTTGAGGTATCTGTATCTGAAGTTGTTGTACAAGATAAAGAAATAAATGATACAAGTGAGAATGCTGGTACCAGCTCTTCTGCATCAACTTCATCACCAGCAAATTCTGAACACATACAATATCCAAAGAGGGCACAAGTACCAGGAAAACGTAGGCGAGTAATGCCGGAGAGACAAATGATAAATGGTGAATTTTTAAAGTTTCTTAAAAAATCTTCGGAACAACTGACTTCACCACCAAAGCTGGATAAATACGATCACTTTGCTAGCTTTATTGCTATGCAACTTCGTTCGT
>JASFYC010000488.1:0-39932 GCA_030412335.1 Botrylloides violaceus | reverse complement strand
GACTTGGGTTCTGTACTTTAGGTACAAAGTGCGTTGAATTGGGAAGTGCTTTATTTCGGATTTCCTTAACATTGCGATTTTCTCCGAAGTCGTTGACTTGAGCGAGATGAGACTATATCGCGCAGTGTCCAGCAGTTACCTGAACTTTATTGCAATTGTTTATTTAGACTTGAGTTCTATACTTTAGGTAGAAAGTGCGTTATTTTGGAAGTCCTTAACAAGGCGTTTTTCTCTAAAGTCTTTGACTTGAGGGAGATGAGACTACATCAAACAGTGTCTATTAGTTACTAGAACTATAATGCATTCATAGTATTTGACTTGGGTTCTTTACTTTAGGTAGAAAGTGCGTTAAATTGGAAAGTGCTTTATTTCGGATTTCCTTAACATTGCGATTTTCTCCGAAGTCGTTGACTTGAGCGAGATGAGACTATATCGCGCAGTGTCCAGCAGTTACCTGAACTATATTGCAATCGTTGATTTAGACTTGAGTCCTATACTTTAGGTAGAAAGTGCGTTATTTTGGAAGTCCTTAACAAGGCGTTTTTCTCTAAAGTCTTTTACTTGAGGGAGATGAGACTATATCAAACAGTGTCTATTAGTTACTAGAACTATAATGCATTCATAGTATTTGACTTGGGTTCTTTACTTTAGGTAGAAAGTGAGTTGAATTGGAAAGTGCTTTATTTCGGATTTCCTTAACATTGCGATTTTCTCCGAAGTCGTTGACTTAGGCGAGATGAGACTATATCGCGCAGTGTCCAGCAGTTACCTGAACTATATTGCAATCGTTTATTTAGACTTGAGTTCTATACTTTAGGTAGAAAGTGCGTTATTTTGGAAGTCCTTAACAAGGCGTTTTTCTCTAAAGTCTTTCACTTGAGGGAGATGAGACTATATCAAACAGTGTCTATTAGTTACTAGAACTATAATGCATTCATAGTATTTGACTTGGGTTCTTTACTTTAGGTAGAAAGTGCGTTAAATTGGAAAGTGCTTTATTTCGGATTTCCTTAACATTGCGATTTTCTCCGAAGTCGTTGACTTGAGCGAGATGAGACTATATCGCGCAGTGTCCAGCAGTTACCTGAACTATATTGCAATCGTTTATTTAGACTTGAGTCCTATACTTTAGGTAGAAAGTGCGTTATTTTGGAAGTCCTTAACAAGGCGTTTTTCTCTAAAGTCTTTCACTTGAGGGAGATGAGACTATATCAAACGGTGTCTATTAGTTACTACAACTATAATGCATTCATAGTATTTGACTTGGGTTCTGTACTTTAGGTACAAAGTGCGCTAAATTGGAAAGTGCTTTATTTCAGATTTCCTTAACATTGCGATTTTCGCCGAAGTCGTCGACTTGAGCGAGATGAGACTATATCGCGCAGTGTCCAGCAGTTACCTGAACTATATTGCAATCGTTTATTTAGACTTGAGTTCTATACTTTAGGTAGAAAGTGCGTTATTTTGGAAGTCCTTAACAAGGCGTTTTCTCTAAAGTGTTTGACGTGAGGGAGATGAGACTATATCAAACAGTGTCTATTAGTTACTAGAACTATAATGCATTCATAGTATTTGACTTGGGTTCTTTACTTTAGGTAGAAAGTGCGTTAAATTGGAAAGTGCTTTATTTCGGATTTCCTTAACATTGCGATTTTCTCCGAAGTCGTTGACTTGAGCGAGATGAGACTATATCGCGCAGTGTCCAGCAGTTACCGGAACTATATTGCAATCGTTGATTTAGACTTGAGTCTAATACTTTAGGTAGAAAGTGCGTTATTTTGGAAGTCCTTAACAAGGCGTTTTTCTCCAAAGTCTTTGACTTGAGGGAGATGAGACTATATCGCGCAATGTCCAGCAGTTACCTGAACTATATTGCAATCGTTTATTTAGACTTGAGTTCTATACTTTAGGTAGAAAGTGCGTTATTTTGGAAGTCCTTAACAAGGCGTTTTTCTCTAAAGTCTTTGACATGAGGGAGATGAGACTATATCAAACAGTGTCTATTAGTTACTAGAACTATAATGCATTCATAGTATTTGACTTGGGTTCTTTACTTTAGGTAGAAAGTGCGTTAAATTGGAAAGTGCTTTATTTCGGATTTCCTTAACATTGCGATTTTCTCCGAAGTCGTTGACTTGAGCGAGATGAGACTATATCGCGCAGTGTCCAGCAGTTACCGGAACTATATTGCATTCGTTGATTTAGACTTGAGTCCTATACTTTAGGTAGAAAGTGCGTTATTTTGGAAGTCCTTAACAAGGCGTTTTTCTCTAAAGTCTTTCACTTGAGGGAGATGAGACTATATCAAACAGTGTCTATTAGTTACTAGAACTATAATGCATTCATAGTATTTGACTTGGGTTCTTTACTTTAGGTACAAAGTGCGTTGAATTGGGAAGTGCTTTATTTCGGATTTCCTTAACATTGCGATTTTCTCCGAAGTCGTTGACTTGAGCGAGATGGGAATATATCGCAGTGTCCAGCGGTTACCTGAACTATATTGCAATCGTTGATTTAGACTTGAGTCCTATACTTTAGGTAGAAAGTGCGTTATTTTGGAAGTCCTTAACAAGGCGTTTTTCTCTAAAGTCTTTGACTTGAGGGAGATGAGACTATATCAAACAGTGTCTATTAGTTACTAGAACTATAATGCATTCATAGTATTTGACTTGGGTTCTTTACTTTAGGTAGAAAGTGCGTTAAATTGGAAAGTGCTTTATTTCGGATTTCCTTAACATTGCGATTTTCTCCGAAGTCGTTGACTTGAGCGAGATGAGACTATATCGCGCAGTGTCCAGCAGTTACCTGAACTATATTGCAATCGTTTATTTAGACTTGAGTTCTATACTTTAGGTAGAAAGTGCGTTATTTTGGAAGTCCTTAACAAGGCGTTTTTCTCTAAAGTCTTTGACGTGAGGGAGATGAGACTATATCAAACAGTGTCTATTAGTTACTAGAACTATAATGCATTCATAGTATTTGACTTGGGTTCTTTACTTTAGGTAGAAAGTGCGTTAAATTGGAAAGTGCTTTATTTCGGATTTCCTTAACATTGCGATTTTCTCCGAAGTCGTTGACTTGAGCGAGATGAGACTATATCGCGCAGTGTCCAGCAGTTACCGGAACTATATTGCAATCGTTGATTTAGACTTGAGTCCTATACTTTAGGTAGAAAGTGCGTTATTTTGGAAGTCCTTAACAAGGCGTTTTTCTCTAAAGTCTTTCACTTGAGGGAGATGAGACTATATCAAACAGTGTCTATTAGTTACTAGAACTATAATGCATTCATAGTATTTGACTTGGGTTCTTTACTTTAGGTAGAAAGTGCGTTAAATTGGAAAGTGCTTTATTTCGGATTTCCTTAACATTGCGATTTTCTCCGAAGTCGTTGACTTGAGCGAGATGAGACTATATCGCGCAGTGTCCAGCAGTTACCTGAACTATATTGCAATCGTTTATTTAGACTTGAGTTCTATACTTTAGGTAGAAAGTGCGTTATTTTGGAAGTCCTTAACAAGGCGTTTTTCTCTAAAGTCTTTGACTTGAGGGAGATGAGACTATATCAAACAGTGTCTATTAGTTACTAGAACTATAATGCATTCATAGTATTTGACTTGGGTTCTTTACTTTAGGTAGAAAGTGCGTTAAATTGGAAAGTGCTTTATTTCAGATTTCCTTAACATTGCGATTTTCTCCGAAGTCGTTGACTTGAGCGAGATGAGACTATATCGCGCAGTGTCCAGCAGTTACCTGAACTATATTGCAATCGTTTATTTAGACTTGAGTTCTATACTTTAGGTAGAAAGTGCGTTATTTTGGAAGTCCTTAACAAGGCGTTTTTCTCTAAAGTCTTTGACTTGAGGGAGATGAGACTATATCAAACAGTGTCTATTAGTTACTAGAACTATAATGCATTCATAGTATTTGACTTGGGTTCTGTACTTTAGGTAGAAAGTGCGTTAAATTGTAAAGTGCTTTATTTCAGATTTCCTTAACATTGCGATTTTCTCCGAAGTCGTTGACTTGAGCGAGATGAGACTATATCGCGCAGTGTCCAGCAGTTACCTGAACTATATTGCAATCGTTGATTTAGACTTGAGTCCTATACTTTAGGTAGAAAGTGCGTTATTTTGGAAGTCCTTAACAAGGCGTTTTTCTCCAAAGTCTTTCACTTGAGGGAGATGAGACTATATCAAACAGTGTCTATTAGTTACTAGAACTATAATGCAATCATAGTATTTGACTTGCGTTCTGTACTTTAGGTACAAAGTGCGCTAAATTGGAAGTCCTTAACAAGGCGTTTTTCTCAAAACATTGCGATTTTCGCCGAAGTCGTCGACAGGCGAGATGAGACTATATCGCGCAGTGTCCAGCAGTTACCCTGAACTATATTGCAATCGTTTATTTGGAGCTTGAGTTCTATACTTTAGGTGAAAGGTGCCTTATTTTGGAAGTCATATCAAGGCGTTTTTCTCTAAAGTCTTTGACATTAGGGAGATGAGACTATATCAAACAGTGTCTATTAATTACTAGAACTATAATGTGTTCATAGTATTTGACTTGGGTTCTTTACTTTAGGTAGAAAATGCGTTAAATTGGAAAGTGCTTTATTTCAGATTTCCTTAACATTGCGATTTTCTCCGAAGTCGTTGACTTGAGCGAGATGAGACTATATCGCGCAGTGTCCAGCAGTTACCTGAACTATATTGCAATCGTTTATTTAAACTTGAGTTCTATACTTTAGGTAGAAAGAGCGTTATTTTGGAAGTCCTTAACAAGGCGTTTTTCTCTAAAGTCATTTACTTGAAGGAGATGAGACCATAATAAACAGTGTCTATTAGTTACTAGAACTATAATGCATTCATAGTATTTGATTTGGGTTCTTTACTTTAGGTAGAAAGCGCATTAAATTGGAAAATGCTATATTTCGGATTTCCTTAACATTGCGATTTTCTCCGAAGTCGTTGACTTGAGCGAGATGAGACTATATCGCGCAGTGTCCAGCCGTTACCTGAACTATATTGCAAATGTATATTTAGACTTGAGTTCTATACTTTAGGTAGAAAGTGCGTTATTTTGGAAGTCCTTAACAAGGCGTTTTTCTTTAAAGTGTTTGACGTGAGGGAGATGAGACTATATCAAACAGTGTCTATTAGTTACTAGAACTATAATGCATTCATAGTATTTGACTTGGGTTCTTTACTTTAAGTAGAAAGTGCGTTAAATTGGAAAGTGCTTTATTTCGGATTTCCTCAACATTGCGATTTTCTCCAAAGTCGTTGACTTGAGCGAGATGAGACTATATCGCGCAGTGTCCAGCAGTTACTCGAACTATATTGCAATCGTTTATTTCGACTTGAGTTATATACTTTAGGTAGAAAGTGCCTTATTTTGGAAGTCCTTAACAAGGCGTTTTTCTCCAAAGTCTTTTACTTGAGGGACATGAGACCATAATAAACAGTGTCTATTAATTACTAGAACTATAATGCATTCATAGTATTTGACTTGGGTTCTTTACTTTAGGTAGAAAGTGCGTTAAATTGGAAAGTGCTTTATTTCAGATTTCCTTAACATTGCGATTTTCTGCGAAGTCGTTGACTTGAGCGAGATGAGACTATATCGCGCAGTGTCCAGCAGTTACCTGAACTATATTGTAATCGTTTACTTAAACTTGAGTTCTATACTTTAGGTAGAAAGTGCGTTATTTTGGAAGTCCTTAACAAGGCGTTTTTCTCTAAAGTCTTTGACTTGAGGGTGATGAGACTATATCAAACAGTCTTTATTAGTTACTAGAACAATAATGCATTCATAGTATTTGATTTGCGTCCTTTACTTTAGGTAGAAAGTGCGTAAAATGGAAAGTGCTCTATTGCAGACTTCCTTAACATTGCCATTGTCTCCGAAGTCGTTGACTTGAGCGAGATGAGACTATATCGCGCAGTGTCCAGCAGTTACCTAAACTATATTGCAATCGTTGATTTTGACTTGAGTTCTATACTTTAGGTAGAAAGTGCGTGTTTTTGGATATCCTTAACAAGGAGTTTTTCTCCAAAGTCTTTGACTTGAGGGAGATGAGACTATATCAAACAGTGTCTATTAGTTACTAGAACTATAATGCAACCATAGTATTTGACTTGGCTTCTTTACTTTAGGTAGATAGTGCGTTAAATTGGAAAGTGCTTTATTTCAGATTTCCTTAACATTGCGATTTTCTCCGAAGTCGTTGACTTGAGCGAGATGAGACTATATCGCGCAGTGTCCAGCAGTTATCTGAACTATATTGCAATCGTTTACTTCGACTTGAGTTTTATACTTTAGGTAGAAAGTGCGTTATTTTGGAAGTCCTTAACAAGGAGTTTTTCTCTAAAGTCTTTGACTTGAGGGAGATGAGACTATAATAAACAGTGTCTATTAGTTACTAGAACTATATTGCATTCATAGTATTTGACTTGGGTTCTTTACTTTAGGTAGAAAGTGCGTAAAATTGGAAAGTGCTTTATTTCAGATTTCCTTAACATTGCGATTTTCTCCGAAGTCGTTGACTTGAGCGAGATGAGACTATATCGCGCAGTGTCCAGCAGTTACCTGAACTATATTGCAATCGTTGATTTAGACTTGAGTTCTATTCTTTAGGTAGAAATTGCGTTATTTTGGAAGTCCTTAACAAGGCGTTATTCTCTAAAGTCTTTGACTTGAGTGAGATGAGACTATATCAAACAGTGTCTATTAGTTACTAGAACTATAATGCATTCATAGTATTTGACTTGGCTTCTTTACTTTAGGTAGAAAGTGCGTTAAATTGGAAAGTGCTTTTTTTCAGATTTCCTTAACATTGCCATTGTCTCCGAAGTCGTTGACTTGAGCGAGATGAGACTATATCGCGCAGTGTCCAGCAGTTACCTGAACTATTCTGCAATCGTTGATTTTGACTTAAGTTCTATACTTTAGGTAGAAAGTGCGTTATTTTGGAAGTCCTTAACAAGGAGTTTTTCTCCAAAGTCTTTGACTTGAGGGAGATGAGACTATATCAAACAGTGTCTATTAGTTACTAGAACTATAATGCAATCATAGTATTTGACTTGGGTTCTTTACTTTAGGTAGATAGTGCATTAAATTGGAAAGTGCTTTATTTCAGATTTCCTTAACATTGCGATTTTCTCCGAAGTCGTTGACTTGATCGAGATGAGACTATATCGCGCAGTGTCCAGCAGTTATCTGAACTATATTGCAATCGTTTATTTCGACTTGAATTTTATACTTTAGGTAGAATGTGCGTTATTTTGGAAGTCCTTAACAAGGTGTTTTTCTCTAAAGTCTTTGACTTGAGGGAGATGAGACTATATCAAACAGTGTCTATTAGTTACTAGAACTATAATGCATTCATAGTATTTGACTTGGGTTCTGTACTTTAGGTACAAAGTGCGTTAAATTGGAAAGTGCTTTATTTCAGATTTCCTTAACATTGCGATTTTCTCCGAAGTCGTTGACTTGAGCGAGATGAGACTATATCGCGCAGTGTCCAGCAGTTACCTGAACTATATTGCAATCGTTTATTTAGACTTGAGTTCTATACTTTAGGTAGAAAGTGCGTTATTTTGGAAGTCCTTAACAAGGCGTTTTTCTCTAAAGTCTTTGACTTGAGGAAGATGAGACTATATCAAACAGTGTCTATTAGTTACTAGAACTATAATGCATTCATAGTATTTGACTTGGGTTCTTTACTTTAGGTAGAAAGTGCGTTAAATTGGAAAGTGCTTTATTTCAGATTTCCTTAACATTGCGATTTTCTCCGAAGTCGTTGACTTGAGCGAGATGAGACTATATCGCGCAGTGTCCAGCAGTTACCTGAACTATATTGCAATCGTTTATTTAGACTTAAGTTTTATACTTTAGGTAGAAAGTGCTTTATTTTGGAAGTTCTTATCAAGGCGTTTTTCTCTAAAGTCTTTGACATGAGGGAGATGAGACTATATCAAACAGTGTCTATTAGTTACTAGAACTATAATGCATTCATAGTATTTGACTTGGGTTCTTTACTTTAGGTAGAAAGTGCGTTAAATTGGAAAGTGCTTTATTTCGGATTTCCTTAACATTGCGATTTTCTCCGAAGTCGTTGACTTGAGCGAGATGAGACTATATCGCGCAGTGTCCAGCAGTTACCTGAACTATATTGCAATCGTTTATTTAGACTTGAGTTCTATACTTTAGGTAGAAAGTGCGTTATTTTGGAAGTCCTTAACAAGGCGTTTTTCTCTAAAGTCTTTGACTTGAGGGAGATGAGACTATATCAAACAGTGTCTATTAGTTACTAGAACTATAATGCATTCATAGTATTTGACTTGGGTTCTTTACTTTAGGTAGAAAGTGCGTAAAATTGGAAAGTGCTTTATTTCAGATTTCCTTAACATTGCGATTTTCTCCGAAGTCGTTGACTTGAGCGAGATGAGACTATATCGCGCAGTGTCCAGCAGTTACCTGAACTATATTGCAATCGTTTATTTAGACTTGAGTTCTATACTTTAGGTAGAAAGTGCGTTATTTTGGAAGTCCTTAACAAGGCGTTTTTTCTAAAGTCTTTGACTTGAGTGAGATGAGACTATATCAAACAGTGTCTATTAGTTACTAGAACTATAATGCATTCATAGTATTTGACTTGGATTCTTTACTTTAGATAGAAAGTGCGTTAAATTGGAAAGTGCTTCATTTCAGATTTCCTTAACATTGCGATATTCTCCGAAGTCGTTGACTTGAGCGAGATAAGAATATATTGCGCAGTGTCCAGCAGTTATCTGAACTATATTGCAATCGTTTATTTCGACTTGAGTTTTATACTTTAGGTAGAAAGTGCGTTATTTTGGAAGTCCTTAACAAGGTGTTTTTCTCTAAAGTCTTTGACTTGAGGGAGATGAGACTAAATCAAAAAGTGTCTATTAGTTACTAGAACTATAATGCATTCATAGTATTTGACTTGTGTTCTTTACTTTAGGTAGAAAGTGCGTTAAATTGGAAAGTGCTTTATTTCAGATTTCTTTAACATTGCGATTTTCTCCAAATTCGTTGACTTGAACGAGATGAGACTATATCGCGCAGTGTCCAGCAGTTATCTGAACTATATTGCAATCGTTTATTTCGACTTGAGTTTTATACTTTAAGTAGAAAGTGCGTTATTTTGGAAGTCCTTAACAAGGCGTTTTTCTCTAAAGTCTTTGACTAGAGGGGGATGAGACTATATCAAACAGTGTCTATTAGTTACTTGAACTATAATGCATTCATAGTATTTGACTTGGCTTCTTTACTTTAGGTAGAAATTGCGTTAAATTGGAAAGTGCTTTATTTCAGATTTCCTTTAACATTGCGATTTTCTCCGAAGTCGTTGTTTTGAGCGAGATGAGACTATATCGCGCAGTGTCCAGCAGTTACCTGAACTATATTGCAATCGTTTATTTAGACTTGAGTTTTATACTTTAGGTAGAAAGTGCGTTATTTTGGAAGTCCTAAACAAGGCGTTTTTCTCTAAAGTCTTTGACTTGAAGAAGATGAGACTATGTCAAACAGTGTCTATTAGTTACTAGAACTATATTGCATTCGTAGTTTTTGACTTGGCTTCTTTACTTTAGGTAGAAAGTGCGTTAAATTGGAAAGTGCTTTATATCAGATTTCCTTAATATTGTGATTTTCTCCGAAGTCGTAGACTTGAGCGAGATGAGACTATATCGCGCAGTGTCCAGCAGTTACCTGAACTATATTGCAATCGTTGATTTAGACTTGAGTCCTATACTTTAGGTAGAAAGTGCGTTATTTTGGAAGTCCTTAACAAGGCGTTTTTCTCTAAAGTCTTTGACTTGAGGGAGATGAGACTATATCAAACAGTGTCTATTAGTTACTAGAACTATAATGCATTCATAGTATTTGACTTGGGTTCTTTACTTTAGGTAGAAAGTGCGTTAAATTGGAAAGTGCTTTATTTCAGATTTCCTTAACATTGCGATTTTCTCCGAAGTCGTTGACTTGAGCGAGATGAGACTATATCGCGCAGTGTCCAGCAGTTACCTGAACTATATTGCAATCGTTTATTTAGACTTGAGTTCTATACTTTAGGTAGAAAGTGCGTTATTTTGGAAGTCCTTAACAAGGCGTTTTTCTCTAAAGTCTTTGACTTGAGGGAGATGAGACTATATCAAACAGTGTCTATTAGTTACTAGAACTATAATGCATTCATAGTATTTGACTTGGGTTCTTTACTTTAGGTAGAAAGTGCGTTAAATTGGAAAGTGCTTTATTTCAGATTTCCTTAACATTGCGATTTTCTCCGAAGTCGTTGACTTGAGCGAGATGAGACTATATCGCGCAGTGTCCAGCAGTTACCTGAACTATATTGCAATCGTTTATTTAGACTTGAGTTCTATACTTTAGGTAGAAAGTGCGTTATTTTGGAAGTCCTTAACAAGGCGTTTTTCTCTAAAGTCTTTGACTTGAGGGAGATGAGACTATATCAAACAGTGTCTATTAGTTACTAGAACTATAATGCATTCATAGTATTTGACTTTGGTTCTTTACTTAAAGGTAGAAAGTGCTTTAAATTGCAAAGTACTTTTTTTCAGATTTCCTTAATTGTAGTGAACACGAACGTATTGAACGACTATTTATTCGGTTTAAACAAACTAAAACATAAGCTCTAAATAACACAAGATAGAAATGTTATTCCTATCAACTGCAGCTCCGACAGCAACTAGACAACGTAACGGATAAACGGACAGTTATATAGGCCTACACTAGTAAGCAATCAATTATCGACAATCAGTAAGGCAACACAATCATTGGTCGGGATCCCATCGTATCACAGGGATCTAATCACACCACAGAGGTGATTGGGGTTAGGCTGAAGCGTCACTCTCGGGGACGTCCTGGTGGACGGTCGCTTGGTGAACACCTGTTCGGTTGCTGTGGATTTCGCAGACGACGCCGTCGTCACCCACAGATTGGCTCCCGTCGAACAATGTGTCTAATTGCTCGTCCTCGGAGTCTTGATCTGTTACATAATCTGACGGGCAGGCACTCAGTTGCGAAACCGAAGCCTGGCATAAGTTGGCACCTGGTATTTTGTCAAGCATGATGTCGTTCAGACGCGACACTCGCTCGTGCATTATCTTGAAATCAGCGTGCCATCCGTCGGTTTTGAGCAGACTAACGCATGTCACTATTCGCTTGAAAACTGCGTAAGATGTGTCCCCGTCTATATCCCGGTACGGAATAGGTAGCTGCAATTGATGGTCGAAACGACCGATAACGAAACGTCTGGCCCACGCTCTCTTCTTGTCGCTGCGGTCGTGACGCATGAGCTCCGCAATAAGATCCGCGTAATTAGTTGAAATATCCATGCACGTCGGGACGTTGCAGTCTATTGTAGAGTGGACCTTCGCAAACCAATGTTGATGGAACATATTCTTAAGGGTGCCAGTTACGCAAACATTGGGAAAAAAAAGCCTCGCCCGCGTCGTTAAACGTCATGATGCATTTTCCGGGTAGCATTTCCATGATGCCAACACCCCTTTCGTCTGTGGGCGCCGAGGCTGTAACATCTCGTGGAAACCTGATATTAAGCAGCAATGTTTTACCACAAACCGGCTTACCGCAAAGAATAATATGGGGCGCAAATCGACACCCCCGATTGATTTCGGCGTGCCCGACCTCCCTTCAACTGCTGCGCATAAAAGAGCTGTCACGAAGTCATCGCGCGATATGGGGCGTTCGTTGTACTCTGCCCCTGAAAGAGAATTTTGGAATAATTGCACGGAACAAAATAATTACAAGGAGAGGCTGTCCGATTTCGATAACCTTCGTTCGATCAACAACGATAAAGCATACCAATGTCGTCCGTCCTTCGTTTTTGTTCGATCATCAATGCTGCAGCATACAAATTTAGTCGCTCGTTTGTCCTAGTGCGATCAACCATGTTACAATATAGGAATTTAGCGCGTACCTCGTATTAGTGCAATCAACAACGATAAAGCATAGCTCTTTCGTGCGCCTGGTCGTTGTATCCCGTAGGTCCCTGCAAAAGCTACCAGTTCGTTCGATCAACATCATTTGCATATTTGTCTAGTCACCACAAACATTATATATTTTTCAAAGCATAAATCAAATCTCTGAAAGGTTGGTGGTGGGAAATTCGGAGTTGCACGGGCCAAAATAATTAGGAGAGGCTGCCCGAATCCGATTTCAATGACCTTAGTTCAATCAACAACGTTAAAGCATACAAATGTCGTCCGTCATTCGTTTTTGTCCGATCAACAATGATAAAGCATACAAATTTCGTCCGATTTTGTCCGATCAACAGTGATAATACTCAAACATTTCGACCATCAGTCGTATTTGTCCAATCAACAATGATAAAGTATACAAACTTGATTGTAAGGGCGCGGCGTTTTAGCAGTGCACGCATTTCTTCTTTTTTGGGCACCTTAAAAGGGGCGTAACTGCGTCGCTCCTTCTCGCACTTCGTTATTTGCTACCGACCGTTAGCATCGAGTCTTTATAAAATTAGAATAAACCAGTTTTAGAGGCATGCCTAGGCATCAACGCGGCCGTTATGCAACGAGGAAAGGACACCCCCGTCCTATATGGCGGCGTCGAGACGGACTACCAGATGCGCCGCCATCTGGTATCCGCTCATAATATGACGTACGCCCAGGCAACCGAGTTCGTATATCTAAACCATGAAGCTTTGTCTTGATTGCAAAGAGGATAACCGGAGCCTTTGGAAATAACACAAGCGTTGCAATCGGTTACTCGTATGGAGCGTATCAGTGGCACCACGGGAAGGTTTGCAACATGCCACCTCCTAGCCTACCAAAATAAGCCGAAACAAACGAAAAATGAGGAGACTCACACAACACACAACGACAAACTCTTAACGTGTTTTGGCGTAAATGCGCCTCAACGTTGCGAGTTTGTCGCGCATGTTTATGCGCGAAACCCCGAAAATTTGAGAAAAATTATTGACCGCTCCGGATGGTATGCGGCCCCTCCCTTGAATGTAGATTCTTGTGCCGTCATCTCCGAAGAGGATTGCCAGCTCCTCGACGGTCAGGCGACGATTTCCCGGCTTATGCGAATTTCGCTGCTTGTTGTGAAGCAGCTCGATGTCGCTGCGCCAAGCTGTTGAAAAAGGAACAGGTTAGAAGCTGCTAATTTGTCAAACAAAGTAGGCATTTCAGATATCAGATTTGTCATGTAAGAAATAATAAGCAGATTCTATGCAGCAGGTTTCAATGTCTTCTAACCTTCTACATCCAAGAGGGCTCCAACAGGCGGGCTAGAAGGTCGTGGCGCCTCTGTAATAGAACGAGCAGAAGCGTGTTACATAACCGTTGAAACGATTTTGCCTTTTTTGGGAAAAACCTTCCCTCTCTGACCAATGGAAAACAAGTCGTTGGCAGCAGGGGGCACATGTTCCAGCTAACAAACAATAAAAGAGTGTTATCCCTCAACCATACAACATATAAATGCACTCCATGCTGAATGTACATCTAATTAGTGCGATCAACAATGCTATGATAGACATAGTTATTGCGTATGTAATTTAAACGAACTCAATAGTCGATTTTGGAAGAGGCTCCAGAGCAGATGGAGCTGAAAAAAGATTAGCCGGCTCGATTTCAACTAAGTCAAGGGGGGAGTATTTCAGTTTCCATATTTGCTGAAGATACAATACATGTGTAGAACTTCTGATTATGAATTGAAAATCGCTCGATAAAACACCATACAACATACAGAGGCAGTCCCTGCAGTTGATGCGTACGTTATTTTAAATTAACTCACCACTCGATTCCGCAATGGGCTCCCCAGGATATTGAGCTGTAGTCGCCTGATTGAACAGGCCGATTTTGGCTGCGTCAGAGGGTACCATTTCAGTTTCCATGTTCGCTGAAGAGAAGAATACATGCCAAGAACTTTCCTGGCGAAGCGAGCAAATACACAACATCAAATTGTAGTCGAGGCAGAATAGACACCTAATCAGTGCCTTCGACATTCATACGTACATACCTACATAACTAGTGTAGCTACTTACGTGATCCTCTTGCAGCATCGGCTGCCGCCGTTGTGGACAATTTTACTATATCATTTAATACGACGTTGCATTTCTTCACTGTATTTGGCGCGTCGTCATTTATAAATGCGTCATCTGTTTCGGTACATTCCAAAACTGAAAAAATCGTTCGAATCACGTTCTTATTTTTATTTTTGTTTCGTATGACTTACAAATTTTAAGGTTTTGGTGAACTTGCCCCTCCGGCCGGTGAACTTCCTGGTCCCAGTCAACCCCCGCGAGACGGCTCAATACATCCCGTACGAGCATGGCTGAATAGATTATCCGGTGCACAGGTTTTTTCGTATCACAACTAGGTACTCACCTCCACGACTCGAGCCAGATTGCCTCTCGGCAACGACGTAATTATCAATCGCCACTCCACGAGTGTGACCACCTGCCAGGGCCACGTCTTCCTGGTCTTCAACAGAAAAATTGAGACAGATGGAAGCAGCAATCTTTCTGAACAGTAACAATCCGACGGACCCCGGCAGGTCATATTTCGCTGTGTATTTTCTGACTTTTTCTGCTAGTTCGGAGAAATTGATCGGGTTGCCGTTCTTCTTTAGAATCGCTTGTTTCGTCTCTTCGTTTTGTGGCACGACATGTTCAGACAACTAAAACGTGAAGATTATAAGGATTAGCGAATGGTAAACAAACGACTTGATTGAAGGTATTCACAAGTTTCAATACTCTCATGTGTCGTTCGAGAACGACAAAGTGTCCCAGCTCGGCCCGTTGTTTCGCAGCTCGTACAGTTATGACATAATTGCCGTTTCCAGGAATGTAAGTTGTCATGTTGAGCTCCTCTCTCGTCATTTCACGGAGGTATAGAGGCCGGGTCCCAGACTGCAGTACTATATCAATAGCCAGAGCAGCCAGCACTCTGTATCTGTTTTCACTGGCGATTTTTCGAGGGCTGCATGCATGTGCGTGATCTTTACTTCTGAACATTCTGTGACAAAATCTCATGAGAATCGAGAAAATGACACGGTCAATACTATACTCACTTCATAATATTTTTGTACTTCAGTCGTATCAGGGCGTTGTCACGTACGCCGCGCATTGCAGTTGACTTCTTTTTATATATCTCGGTTATTCTCGATTATTATATTCTCGATATCTCGGAGATACAATATGTAATTTGGATTCCAATTGGTCGCGTGTTTTGATGTCAATGATAAGCAAGTTTTCCGCTTTTAATAAAGCAATTAATTTTCGCAACGCCGAAATGATTTTACTGGGATTGTAGTGCCCTTGTTGACCGATATAATTGATGATTAAATCGATATTCTTGACAGAAGCCTGGTTAATGCAATTCTTCAAATGTTTAATATCATGCTCTGTATGTTTCGATTTTCCATAGATAGATCGGTATCTCTCATGCACCTAAATGAAGAAGAATTTTTACCGTCGTGTAGTTTATGGCATTGCAAAATTGCATAAAAAATTAATGGAGAATCCAAAGGAGCCGATGACGCATTATCAATAGATATCGTCAAGCAGATTCAACACAGATTACCGTCAATCCTTGGTTTATTGAGAAATATTAATTACATGAAGAAGCTTACAAAGCACGGCTTATTCAGCGTGACAAGATGGAAAGCAGAATGTTGTGGAGATAGAAATCTGAAGGGAAGTTTTATTTCTCAAAAGAGCCATGCTGGAAGTTAAATCGTTAGTCAATCTTGGGAATGATATAAAAATTATATAATAACTTTACCTCATTTTTCTTCTCTCAGCAAAGGTATGCTTAGGCGTCAATTTAAATCGACGATATAGTTCTTGTCTCCTCGCTCAGTCCCCCTTTTTCCATACTTTGCACTGTGTTTTCTGTCGTAATGGTGAGACCGGTTTGACAGACTGAAGTTCTGTTTGCATTTTTTGCATCGATTTTTAATGCATTTACTTTGCTTGCTTGGGTGTGTGAAACTGCAAAACACAAAGTTTTTAGTCATCGAAATACAACTTTCGGAAAATCGAAAACTCACTTGTCTGGATCGTAATGCGGGTGGAATAGTTCAAAATGCCGCCTTTGGTTTCCTTTGTTGTCCTCTTGACACCACGCACCACCAAGCAAGATAACCGAAAGGACTAGAAAATCGCATAAACCCGCTAAATCTCAAAAAGCATTGATAACAAAAAACGCAACACGAAGTATAAGAAGTGATTTACGACTAGAGTTACGTTGTTTCGCGAACACACGACCCCGTTGTGGTCAGTCTGACGCAAAAAGACAACCCGCAGGTACGTATATAACAGCTTGTTCAACGTTTAAACATCAACCAATCTAGACAACAGACTGTCAGCTTACGTGAGGCAATACAACGTTCACTCATCAAACCAGTTAAACCCACCGGTGTCTGTGTTCTCTCGCTAACATTACAGCGCTTGGAATAAACCGACTGACCCTGCGTAGTTATACTGGTAAGGCTTTATCATTTGCGGCATGCATGTATTTTAAAAACAGACATGTATAAAAGATCGTTTATTATTTAAGCTAGATTGCCAACAGAACGAGAAAATGTAATAAACTCGAATAATCTAAACATGCGTTGACATCTAAATGCAGTACAACGACTTGAAAGGATTTAATCATGACTCAAGTGACGTTGTGGCGCTAACACATACAATGAGTAACACGGTTACCTCTGGAAAGAACACGAGCGTTTGCGTTGCAATCAGTTACTCGTATGGAGCGTAACAGTGGCACCACGCGAAGGTTTTTGCAACAAGCCACCTCCTAGCCTACCAAAATATGCTATCGTTGCGAAGCAGTGGATCTACGGGCGCAGAGCCGTAGGATTAGAGTATTTCTTGCAGAGTATCAAAACAGGCCGCTTCCCAACTGATTACTTCGTATTGAAAACGATCAGCTCCGTGTCAACGCTCTCTTTATTGCAGTAATAAGACAGATTGCAGAAACTATCGCTAATGCTAGGTAACCGTTAAAGAATCGCTGGCAATATTCTAGAATAATAGTGAAAACACGGAATAATAACACCAACAAAACGACAGACAGAAGGATGACGCAACCCTCCTTACAACGTGACGACCGCCGGCGCATTGAAGAGAATCTTCGAGAAGCGCCAGGTGCGTGACGAGCAAACCATTGAGGTTGAATGCGCACTTCTTTGAAACCACCGTGACATAGCCGGCCCTGGGACGATTGTAATGGCACCGGTAGGGGGCGTACAAGAGTCACAAAAAGAGAACGGGGTTGGAAAAGCAATGTGCGTGTGTGGCTATATACAATGGAACACGAAACAACTGTATCGGATATCAGTGCAATAATAATACAGCCAACACATAACACACCATTAGAATTGAAAGGCATGAGCTTAGTGATTGATTTTGGCAAAGGAATGGCAGAATTTTTAACATCAGAATGAGATTGATTGAAAAATTTAAATGCATCAGGAAAGGATTGTGTTTGAGAAATCCTTACAATTTCTTTTGTAGCATAGTTCAATTCTTCCACCGTCAGAAAACTCGGGCCTGGCTTCAAGGGCGAGTCTTCAGGTGATCCCTTGGACTTCCAATGGAGAACAGCACGTAAGCGTATAATCCATGCAGTAGATCGAACCAATTTTGTGAATGAAGAGAAGTGTTCTAAAAGATCCTGCAGTGGTGTCTGAGGAACTGAGCATTGTATCGACGAGACGATTTCGTTTTTAAGGTCAGATGATGTTAGGTCGTCGGCAACATTTCCTTCGTCTTGAGTCCAGAACTGATCGGACTGTTGGAGGAACTCTGGACCATAGAACCAAGGGTCGGCTTGCTTCCAGCGGTTTGGCATTAATCCCCTGGATCCAATATCGCTAGGATTGCGTTTAGTATCGATGTGCTTCCACATTTCAGCTTGTGTGAGAGCGCGAATCTTCAAGAGACGTTGATGAACGAAAGTGTGAAATCTCGCAGTTTTGCTTCGAATGCATTGTAGAACGGCGGTACTGTCAGTCCAGTAGAATACCGAGTCGATTTTATAATCGATGTCTTTGAGAACAGTTCGGGCTAGTTTCACACCATGGCTAGTGCGGCAGTGAGTTCCAATCGTGGGATGCTTGGAGCATTCTTCGGGACGACACGAGAAATGCCTCGAATGAATGCGACATGTACATTGCCTTGTGCGTCTTGAAATCTGAAGTAGCAGCATGCAGCGTACCCAACGTTGCTGGCATCTGCGAAGTTGTGCAACTGAACGTCAATTGGCTCGAATTCAGGAGGCTTGTAACATCTTGGAAATGACAGATTTTTGAGTTCTGGCAGAGCTTTGATCCACTTCACCCATCTGGCTTTGTGGTCCCCTTCGACTGGCGTATCCCAGCCCAGATCGAGGCGAGTCAATTCTTGCATGAGTCGCTTGGCAGGCAGCATAAAGGGTGCGACAATACCGAAAGGATCATAGACTTGCGATTCCTCGGCGGGTGATCGGCTTAGATTGGATCTGTGTTCGGACCTCAACCGTGTCCTTTGCTACATTCCAAACAACTCCTAGAGCTCGTTCGTCGTCAGAGTTTTCGAAATCGAGGTCCATTAGCTGAGGTGCTCGATCAGATTCAGAGATCCGCGACATGATCTGCGGATTGTTGCTAACGAATTTGGTGAGTCTGAAGCCATAATGAGAGAACAGTTCTCGAAGTTGATGGATAACAGAAATTGCTGTGTCGAGGTTGTCATCACTTCGCAGGCAGTCGTCTACATACATGTTCCTGAGGATCGTGTTGAGGGTGTCCTCATCGGCGCTGGTTCCATTCAGGGAGACAATCTGACGTAGAGTGTACTGTGCGATGCTGGGTGAACATGTTGAGCCAAATATCATTGATGTCATGAAGAAGTCTATAATTTTGCCGTTAAGGTCGTTGTTTTCAAACCACAGAAAGCGGAGGCTATCCGAGTCTTTGGGGTAGGTTCGAATGCGAGAGAACATCTGGGCCAAATCTGCTGCCCATGGATAGCGATACATACGAAAACGGCAGAGAACAGAAATTAGTGATAAGGCAAGGTCAGGGCCAGATAACAGTTCAGAGTTGAGGCTTTTGTTTTCAAAACGACGACTTGCATCGAAAACTATCCGCATCTTCTTTTGACTAGTGTGGAAATGGATGAGATAGAATGTTCGATCAGTCGGTGGTAGCAAGTCTTCTGGTATGACTTGTGCATATCCACGATCAAGATATTCGTTGATCTTCTTGTTATATTTTTGAAAGAGCTCGGGGTCTCGCATAAACTTTCTTCGTTGATTATGTAATGACTTGACAGCAGCCTCACGATTGTTTGGCAACTTGACGTCATCTGATCTCCATGGAAGCCCAATTTGGAATCGGCCATCGACGATGCGTGTACTTTGTTTCATGATAGTGATTGCTTTCTCATCGTCTAGGGAGTCGCTCACTTCGTAAGGATCTGAATTCAAATCTGGAAAATCGGCATTACATACAGAACAGATAGGCGTAGGCAGAGTAGGCATGGTACAGTGCTTATAAAAATTGTCGTTATAAACAGCGGCACTAGCATTGACATCAACAAAATTAATTGAAGAGACATTTGCAATTTTTGAATGCATGGTTTCATCTGTCCCGCAGACAGACCAACCAAATGGGCCAAACTGGGCACCGACATTGGTGCCAGAAGACTTGATAGTTTTTGTAACTGGATAGGTCATCAAGACAGGCTGGCCTATCAGCAAATCTACGTCAGTAGTATCAATTATGGGAATAGATATATCAGAAAGGTGTTTGTACATTTTTATATTCTCAATCCGAGGTACATGAGATTCAACATTCGGAAAATGGTCGGTGGCCAAGACTTCATTCATTTGAATAGAGGTATTTTCATTTATACCTTGTACAGCGATAGAAACGTATTGTGCTTGGCATTCAACCGAACCCAGGGCGGTTGATATACGACAATCAACGGCATCGCCTTGGATACCCAATTTTTTCAACAATCGGTTCGTGCACAGATTGGATGTTGCACCTGAATCTAGAAATGCATTAGTAAAGACTACATGATTAGAGTTTGGACTAGTGATTTTGACCGGGACCGTGAAGAGACGGGCCGGTTGAGACTTATCTTTGATTGATGCAATTGAAGACATTGAATTAACTTCTGTGGCCGGTCTTGGACTAGAGGTTGTTGGTGTAATAGCAAAGGCCTCGTGCAGTAAGGTGTGGTGTAGAGCATCGCAGCCATCGATCTTGCAGCGGTTTTCAGACGGACACTCCTGGTGAGAGTGACCCGGGTATGTGCAGTTGAGACAGTGGGAATTCTGTTGCAGAACTTTCTTTCGGTCCTCTGGAGACATTTCTCTGAAGGCTTGGCATCTGCAGGGGTGATGTGACCCTTCGCAAACGGGACATTTTGGTATTCTGGGCTTCCTTGTTGAAGGATTACCTTTATCTGATGAACTAGCAGTTTTATTAGGAGCAGAGGTGGTCGCCGTAGTATGAACTTTGACCTCAGGCTTACGAGTATTCCGGAACGGACGGTCCTTTCGGAGTGAGTTTATAAGCTTAGCAACTGGAGACCTTGCAGTATCTGCTTGTCTTTTCACAAAGGCTACAAAGTCTTCGAATGTAGGTTCTTTACCTTTGTTCACTTTCTCTTGGTGTGCCAATAGGAATCGGTTGAGGAAGGGGTGCGGAAATCGTTGAAATATCGCGTGTAGGGCACCCTTTGTGTCGATTGGTGACAAAGCTGAGCACTGCTTCAGGACATGTAAGGCAGAGACCAGGTCGTCAGAGATATCAATGAGAGCTTGAGTATTTCGAGTGTCAATCAGACCACCTTGTTTCAATTTGTCAATGAAGGCGTCAGTGACGTAAGTATCTCGACCATAGTTTTCATATAGGGTATCACGAGCAAGCTGGTAGGCTTCGGCATCTTGTTTCCCCATGCGGCATCTAGTTACGGCATTAAGCGCTTTACCGGTGCAGTAGCTGAGCAACTTATTTAGTTTCGTGCGTGGTGGATGTTGTTCAGCAGGACATTCGGCACTCTCGAAGGCCGCATCAAACTCGTTGATGAACCGATGATAGTCAAGTGGATCGCCAGAGAAACTTGCAATGGTGATTGTCTGCAGGTCAAATCCTCGCTTCATCGATCCTAGCATGCTGTTCCATGGAGAAGGACTAGGAGCAGCTTCATAGTTCGACATAGGTGGCGCAAAGGACGGTTGTAGGTGACCAACTTCGGGCGGACGAGGGGCATGTGTAGCACCAGGATGCGTATTAGCAGAGGAATTTACAGCCGGCCCATTTGAGGGGTCAGATATCGGATAAACGTGATCATGATGGTGGTCATGGCTATAGGGCATGGCATTAGCTCCGTAGGAACCATGTGCAAGTCTGGAGACGGCCGGCCCGTTGACAAAGGGCGGCTGGTAGTCAGACTGTTCCCATAAGGTAGGCGTTACTGGCGGCAAGCTGGACGTTACTGGCGGCCAGGCATTTTGAGTAGGAAGATTCAGTCTCTTGGACGAAACAGTATCAGCGACACTCAAGGTCATGAAGGTTTGGCCGAGAGTAGTAGGTACTGTTGCAGGATAAACAGTTACTGGAGTGGTACTCACATTTTCAAGTTTCAATGGTTCTCTGGGCACACTATGGTGATCTTCTACAGATATTGTGGAGCCTCGCGAACTTTCGGAAGCTGCTTTCAACACAGCTATCTGTCGTTTTGCTCTAGAACGAAGAATTTTACGATCCGCTTCCAATTCCAGTTGTACTTCCTGTTCTTCAAGTTGTGCTTTCAAATGTGCGATTTGTAGTTGAAGCTGTGATACAGTGGAATGAGTTCTCACGCTTGATTTGCGAGAAGGCGCTTTCTCCAGCGCATAATGTCTAGTATCAAAAGAGGAAAGACTAGCACTTTCCTTAGTGTAGTCATAGTATTTTGCGTCCATGGCGCGCTTTCGGCGTCCGCATCCTGCCAAGAGTGAATCAATTTTCGTAAGGGCAGTGGTTATTTCTTTATCATTTCCGGGTTTAGCAATATACGGTGCTGCGAGTTCATCTAGTTTCCCGAGAATATGTCGAGTAGTGATATCGAAATCATCTTTGGCTTTAACCACGGTTTGGGATGAAGCGTTGTTAGTTATGCTGTCTGAGAGTTTACGTTCCGCAGATTCGAAGGTAGCTGCGAATTGTTGTATGGCGACATCCACACGTTTGGTGAAGTCATCAGCAGTAGTAGTAGAGGTTTGAGGTACGTCACCTTTGATCATGATGTACGTACAGGCTTGTGAGCAACTTGAAATCTTTAACCTTAATCAGCGGCTTGGCGTAACTTAAGGGTAAAGGCACTCGATTCTTTAACCAAATGTCGTTGCGAAGCAGTGGATCTACGGGCGCAGAGCCGTAGGATTAGAGTATTTCTTGCAGAGTATCAAAACAGGCCGCTTACCAACTGATTACTTCGTATTGAAAACGATCAGCTCCGTGTCAACGCTCTCTTTATTGCAGTAATAAGACAGATTGCAGAAACTATCGCTAATGCTAGGTAACCGTCAAAGAATCGCTGGCAATATTCTAGAATAATAGTGAAAAACACGGAATAATAACACCAACAAAACGACAGACAGAAGGATGACGCAACCCTCCTTACAACGTGACGACCGCCGGCGCATTGAAGAGAATCTTCGAGAAGCGCCAGGTGCGTGACGAGCAAACCATTGAGGTTGAATGCGCACTTCTTTGAAACCACCGTGACATATGCCATCATCATAAGAAGCGATTGAGCCGAAGACTTCAATGTATTCTAACCTTCCACAACCAAGAGGTCTCCGACAGGCGGGCTAGGAGGTCGTGGCGACTCTGTAATAAAAACAGCAGACGCGTATTAAATAACATATATAAACTGTTAACGAAATTTCAGAAACACTGCCCCTCTCTCACCTATGGAAATCAAGTCAACGGCATCCGGGTGCATATGCACCAACGAACAAACTGGACAAGAGTGTAATCCCTCATTAAGCATTTGCTGAGCCATCTCGTAAGAAACGTCGAACCCAAAAAGACTGAGAGAGTGGGCACGCAAACGCGATGTCTTATATATAGCCCCAACCGGTGATTACAAAAAGGGGGTATCGTTTGACCCGTTCTGCAAAGGCTGGAGTGATTACAGAAACACGGATAAATATTGAATGTAATCTAAGGATCGCGAGACTCGATACCATACACTTTACAATGTTAACGGTTAATAGCAGTCGATTTTTCGAAAACGTTGCGGTTACAAAAGGCTAAACATCGGCCAACAATTCGTATACCAAACACAATATTGTATGTCTCACAACGCTACGCTAAGTATGAAGTAAGCAAAACCAAGCAAAAACTAAACAATTTTTCAAACCTATGACTGAAGTACCGGGAGTTTGAGGAGGTTCGAGTTCAACGAGGTTCGAGTCAGGCGCTCCAGGCTGGGCAGAAGCGGCTGAAACGCAATAAAATTGCAAACATTTACGCAATTGATTCGTCTATCCCGTCAGTAACACAACGCTCACCGCATGAGAGACTCGAAACAATCGAATCTACTTGACTCGAACAAGAGTCAGACGACAAAGCTGAGGTGTCTGAAGTGAATATTGAACGGAAGACGGTCCAAGACAAACCCGTCATGTCCTCGCCGACTGACTTTTCCTCCGCAACCCGATGTTGTTGGGTAGCGGCAGACCTTGAAGGACCCAAAAATCTGAAATAAAACGAGAGTTTAGTAAACGAATCGGGTTTATACTAAGTGATCTAGCCCACCTTGTGCAACTGCCTGCATGTCCTCGACGAAGGGCGCGTCAGGATGTGTTAGCATGCCGTCCCACAGGCGAGATATTACAGCCTGTCCGTGACAAGCCCTCTGCGTCTTTCCAAGGTCGTAATGGCGCCCAATGACAGGGAGGCTGTGGCCGTCAGCGGTAGCAACAGCATCCCGCTCCCTACATCCCAACATGAACGCCATTTTGGCAGGCAGTATGCGGCACAAAGTCGTCCCGATTCCTTCAAGGTCATGACTGACTAGGTAGTATTCTGCCCAGCTCCAAACCCTCGACACAGGCCGACCCGGTTCGTTGCGGAGGGCCGGTTCGTCTCGAACGCATCGTTGTTGAATTTGCAAAGCTGCGAAATAAGAAAAACCTCTTGATATTTCCGCTTTTGAATGGTATTGTTTCAAAAGCAACCCACCTCTAACAGACGAGCGTGTTGTGGGTTTGTCAGAACAAACTGCGCTGTTTGGGAGCCCTGCTTTGAACGGGCCACGTTGACACCGATGTTGTTGTCACCTTGCAGGATCGGTGTTGTGTCGCATATACATTTCTGAATGTATATACGCGACATCAACTGTCGTATCTAGGACACTCGGTCATGCCCTAAATTCTCTTAGAGTATTATCCATTAGTGGGTTATACCAAACAAGACATATAATTAACTGGCTCATATAGCACTTGGAATCGATAATTGACTTACTGTAGTAGTAACATAACAGTACCGCGAACCTCCCGCTGTTATTATTATAAAGGAGGATTTCAAGCCATGCGAAGATAATTCGCTGACATAATTTGGGATTGTTTTTCCCGTGGTCGAACCACGTGATGACATTTGGCGCCACGTTTTGAATTCGAAATCGGGATTCTTTTATTCCGACATTCGGTATCTGGTTGTCTGCCGCAACGGAGCACACATGCGCTGTAGACATGTAGTCATAAAAAAATACACCATTCGACTTGTCTATTTGGCATTACTAATATTGTTTCATCGTACGAACGTGTAATCGAAGTGACTTGGAATATTGGTTCAATATAATCATCAATTCTGTCTCAGCTAAGACTATCGCAAGAACAGTATTTATATAGACAGAACGCTGTACGAAGAGCTTTATAGAAGCGTACGTCACTGACGTGGCGTTTATCGTGGGGTGATTCGAACACGCAGTTTGGAGTCAGATCAGCGCGGAGTTCAACTACATTACGATATTCGCAAACTATCTCTCTCCACCAACCAACAACCCTGCGATAAAGTGTAATGTAAAGTTCAATGTAATTAGGGCGTCCGCCAGTCAGCATGATGATTTCTAGGAGCAAGGCCCGGTCAACAGGGTTTTGTGACCGTGAAAAATCATCAGTCTGCCAAAATAAACCAGATATAAAACAATGTTTGCGTAACACAAAAGCGAGGGCGATAACTTACTGTTTAATGCCGACGTAGCTGGCCCGCAGTCTGTTCAGATCTCTTGCCCCTTTCACCTCAACCGCTAGTTTGTTTTGCTTGTTGAAGCGCAGCAGAAACTGGAAAACCTATCAAAAGGACAATTCAGGTCAACGCATTCGACATTTTCCTGCTGCAAGAGGTTCACAGGGTCAACAAAAATCAAATTAAAGGCTGGGCTAGCAAGCACAAACTATGCTGTCACTTCAATTGCCTTGACCTAATGGATACATGGATCGATAACCCGGAAAAGAAACGCCTCTACTTTCAAGGAACCTTAATTTTCGTAAAGGAAGATATACAAACCAATTATCAAGTAGCAAACAATATAATCATAAACACCGATTACAGAATCTTCATATCATGAATGAAGAGAATCACACAGAAATCAGCGTCTGGAACATCTACGGCCCGGTTGACATCGGAAGCTACCAGACGAACTTTTATAAAATAATTGCCGACAAACTGTCTGCACAGAACATCAACAAGATATTTGCTGGAGACTTTAACCTGGTAACCGACGCCGTAGATGTCCGAAACAAAAAAGGCTTCCGCTTGACTGCCGCAGCAAGAATTTGGAAGGACCTGACGTACACCCACAACCTGATTGACGTCCTCCGTTGGGAGAAACCAAAAAAAAGCTCTTCACTACTAAAAAGATGCATCAATGTCGAAGAATTGATCGCATATACATGTCAAAAGAAATTAGTCACCTGGTAACGAAATGCTCAAACAGCACAAACTATATATCAGATCACAATTTTTATCTCTCTCTAACCATCAAACCCCCAACGCACGTCAGATGGGGGCGAGGTACCTGGAAAAACAATATATCTCACATGAAGGACGATGAAATGAAGGAAATAATTAAAACAACTGTATCTTCGCAACTACAAAATAAAACGGAATACGAATTTGTGGCAGATTGGTGGGATATGTTGAAGGAAAAAGTAAAAAGAAAGATGATCAATTACGGAATTAAATTGGCGGCCAAGGAAAAGAGAGATAAGGAAATTTTCGAAACTCTTGTGAACCAGATAGATAACGACCCAGACAGACAAGAAGACTTTGCAACCCTGGAGGCTGAAATAAAACGAAGAGAAAACGCAAAAAGGGACCAAATATACATTAGATCAAAACAATCCTGGCTAGAACAAGGCGAAAAACCGACGAAATATTTTTTGATTCAATAAAATCGCGTGAATCTAGAAAAACCAATAAAACACTGCAGCTGGAAACAGGGGAACTTACATCAAACAAAACAAAAATAATGGCTGAAATAAGAACCCACTACCATGACATCTGGAGCAAAATTAGCAAAACAGAAAAAACAGCACAGGAAACATTCCTGGAAAAGATACAAACCCGGCTCACCGACGAACAGCACAAAGAAATGGATGATCTTATATCAAAAGAAGAGATAAGAAACGCCATAAAACAACTACCAAATATGAAGACTCCTGGACCTGATGGACTATCTAAAGAGTTCTACGTGGAAAACTGGAAAACAATAAAAAACATCCTTCATGAAATCTACAACAACGCGATCACTTTTAAATCAATATGCAAGACGTGGAACGGATGCAACGTGACCCTGATACCAAAGAAAGGTACTACAAAATCCATCAGGAACTGGCGACCTATTTCCCTACTCAATTTTGATTATAAAATCCTAACAAAAGTAATAGCAAACAGGATAAAAGGCATCTTGCCATCTTTGGTATCGCGCTCACAAAAATGTAGCGTCCCTGGGCGAACAATCACTGACGCGTTAAGGAATATAGCCAGCATTTATGAATATTGCAGCATGAAGAACCTTCCCTTTATAATAATAAACTTTGACCAAAGAAAAGCCTTTGACACGGTCAACCATGACTTCCTATTCAAAATCTTGGAGAAACAGAACTTTGGACGCAGGACAATAGGACTAATTAAAGAACTCTACCAAAACGCATACAGCAGAATAGATACGAATGGAGCCTTGACAGATAACATACCCATCTTACGCGGGTTTAGACAAGGATGCCCTTTGAGTATGCTGCTGTACACTTTGGTAGCAGACCCACTCGCGCGGTATATAAACTCGAGAAATGATGTAATAGGGATTAGAATTGGAAACATAACGACAAAGATACAACAGTATGCAGATGATATGACGGCTACAGTAAGAGACACAAAATCTGTGAAGACTATCTTTGAAGCATTCCAACTTTTTCGCGAAGCCACAGGACAAAGGCTGAACGAAGAGAAAACAGAAATGCTTACAAAACACAACAGAACCAAACTTGAAATCAATGGGACTTCCTTCAAGGGTTACCTACAAAACCAAATAACTGTATTGGGACAAAAAATAGGCTACAACCAAGAAAGTGACACATGGAAAGAAGTACAAAAAAAGGTTGAAAAGGGACTAAATATATATAGAGGCAGAAAACTTACTTGGTACGGGAAGACGCTTCACAGCGTGGCATCCGGAAGGATCCTGTATCACGCAAGAGTGATGACGATGAACCTGAAAGTCATCAAAGAACTTGAACGTGTTATCTACAACTTTCTCTGGTTACCTGAAAAAATAGAAGTCATTGGTAGAAAGAAATTGATAGCGGATAAAAAGAATGGCGGATTACAAGTGCCCCATATCTCAAGTCAAGTCTGGGCTGCACACGTAGAGAAACTGGCGATAATATCAAGACTGAATGAACCAGAGGAAATCTGGCACCAATATCTAATATACATTCTTGGGACAAAAACAAAACAAATTAATACAAGGCTTTATAATAACAAAACGCCGCATAGCAGTGGTGAAAGCAAATTCGCAAAAAAAATCATGGAACTGTGGAGAAGAGTTAACTGGGAAAAGAAGGATTGGGAAGAGAGTACATATAGGGAGATATACAAAAGATTAAAAAGCTTCTCGGAAGAAAAACATACAGTTCTGGGACAGCACGGAGAAATAATACCATGGCAAAGAATTACAGGAAACGAAAGCTGGCAACTAAACATATTCTCTGCATGATGACACACATTTTACAGTACTTGCTCACAACGAAATGGTCTAATACAACTCTAGTTGTTGGTTTAATGCAAAAACCTATGCCATATTTGCTGGTGTGACCCCGTTTGTGCCACGTTCAGTCAAACGAAACCGCCCCATCAGTAGCAGCCCGACCATGAACAGCCTTCACTTTATACCTGGCTTTAGCCAGATGCGTTTGCACGTTAGATTTGCTCGAATCAACAATCAATCCCAAACTTTTCTAATAGGTGTCCAGACACAGACCCCCCTGGTGTCCCAATGATGCTAAGCAAAGCTGTTCAATTTCGTCAAATGTACTTGGGTCCTATTTGGTGGTGAAGATGACGCTTACCAGTCGATTCTTCACTTCTTTCTCATTGGAAGTAAACCTTTTCAAAATCTCCATGCCACAGTGACTGCAATATACGACAATTTCAAACGCCAGTCCATACCGTTTTTTAATTTTCCACTCTACAGTTTCCTTTTCACCACAGTGTTTATGTTACGTTTATGTATTGTATGATGAGTTTATTTCACCAAGTTAAACCGCACATCAAATCCCAATGAAAATACGAACAAGATACCGCAGACAACAACACCAGACGAAAAGGCTAACAATAGCTAAATAGACGTGGTACACAACACAGCTCACGATTACACTAGAGACTGCTGACACACGTGCGCTACGTGCTTATGTACGAGCTCCCGATTACCAATCGGGAGTAAAACAATGATAAGGGATTACTAATTAGAGTGAAAGACTCGAAGCACAAAAAAGAGAGAACACGATGTTAGCAAATACATAACAGTTAACATGAAATCAGTGACCCAACATCGTTCGGAAACTGAACACTTATCATCAGAAAAACATTATTTTCATGAGAGTCGCACGAGTCTTCGGTATTATCTGGTTCCTCAAAAAGTTTGATACGGTCCCCAATCGCAGTTGAAACTATATTGGTACGAGTACCTCCGACGTCCACTTTTTTTCCCGAAGCCTTTTGCTTTCTTGTAATATCTTCTCAATCCAAATGCAGTTCTTGTTCTGATCTTCGTTCCCAATATTTTCCTTATCAAGCACCCGCCGTCAAACACCTCACCCCACACACCAAGAACAAACTACAAGCAAACGCTGATCGTGATCTGTATCAATCAAGGTCACACATGATCGGTCACAGGTCTTACCATTGAGCACGCGGGATGGGAAGTCAGAAAAACTGTCAGGATAGGCGTAAACGGGAAGATAATGAGTGCGAGTAAGTGGCGTAATTTTGGGAGGGGGGAAAATCCGCAAGATAGGCCCCTATCAATTTCGTATTTTGAGAGCCTTATAGTGCTCACATCTTTATATATGTGCATATTTTGAAATATCATATCAAACAGATTCATTTTTAGCAAAAAGAAAATTAAAGAAGCCACGTCAATGTGAATGAATGCATTAGCGTTTAAGTAACTGACAGACTATGTTCGATATAGTCTGATCGCGCTGAAGTCGAGAACTTTTGATAAAATCGAATTGTTACGGAATGCTAAAATAACGGACTTCTTTCCAAAAAAAGAAGCCACGTCAATGAGAATGATTTCATTAGCGTTTAAGTAACTGACCGACTCTGTTCGATATAGTCTGTTCGCGCTCAAGTCGACATATTTGGATAAAATCGAATTGTTACGGAATGCCAAAATAACGGACTTTTTTTCAAATTAAAGAAGCCACGTCAATGTGAATGAATGCATTAGCGTTTAAGTAACTTACAGACTTTGTTTGATATAGTCTTATCGCGCTCAAGTCGAGGTCTTTGGATGAAATCGCATTGCTACGGAATTCCAAAATGACGGTCTTCTTTCTAAAATAAAAAAGCCACGTCAATCAGAATGAATGCATTAGCATTTAAGTAACTGACAGACTCTGTTCGATATAGTCTTATCGCACTGAAGTCGAGGTATTCGGATGAAATCGCATTGTTACGGATTGCCAAAATGACGGACTTCTTTCTAAAATAAAGAGGCCACGTCAATTAGAATGAATGCATTAGCGTTTAAGTAACTGACAGACTCTGTTCGATATAGTCTTATCGCGCTCAAGTCCAGGTCTTTAGATGAAATCGGATTGTTACGGAATGCCAAAATAACGGACTTCTTTCCAAATTAAAGAAGCCATGTCAACGTGAATGGATGCATTAGCGTTTAAGTAACTTAGAGACTTTGTTTGATATAGTCTTATCGCGCTCAAGTCGAGGTCAAACGCGTCTTCAAACTGTTGCAGCAAGAACAGTTGCAAACAGGGCTGCGTAATCACCACAGACTCATCAAACGCGTCTTCAAACTGATGCTGCCAGAACAGCTGCCACCAGGGCTGCGGAATCACCGAAGACTCATCAAACGCGTCTTCAAACTGATGCTGCCCAACTTGCAATATCAAAAAGGAAAGTGAACGAGGAAAGCTGCTACAGTCTGCAAAGTTGATTGTTTGTGATGAATGCATCATGTCTCACAAAGGCGCCTTCGAAGCTGTGGATAAAACCTTACGAGATTTGTATAAGAATGATCGAGTTATGGGAGGGGTGACGGTTTTGCTTGCCGGTGATTTCAGGCAGATATTGCCTGTCGTACCGAGGGGAACAATGGCCGATGAAATGAGTGCTTGCCTGAAGAACTCTGTGCCGTGGCAAGACATTCAGTGTTTGAAACTGACAACAAACATGCGCGTTCACCTGCATGGAGACGCAGAAGCAGGAAGATTTGCAAGCAAACTTCTCGAAATAGGTAATGGAAATTTACCACTGGATACCGAACAACAGCTGCATCACATAACTGTTGGAATTATGGTGTCTTCTGCCATTGAGCTCATTGATAAGGTTTATCCAAATTTTCTACAAAATTTTAACACTCACGACTGGCTATGGGAGAGAGCTATCTTAGCACCGAGGAATGATGCTGTAAACAGAATTAATCTGGATATTCTTGACCGAATACCTGCAGATGAAAAGGTGTACTCCTCCATCGATTCGACACTTGATCAAGACGAAGCTGTCCATTACCCAGTTGAGTTTTTGAATTCGTTAAACCCACCTGGAATGCCAGCGCACACACTTCGTCTCAAGCAGGGTAGTCCAGTCATACTTTTGCACAATTTGGACCCGCCAAAACTTTGTAATGGAACACAATTAGTTGTTATGAACTTGCACCGCAATGTTATTAAGTGTGTCATTATTACTGGAACCTCTAAGGGGGAAAAATGTGTTTGTGCCAAGAATTCCACTCATTTCATTTAAAAACCATTTGCCTTTTGAGTTCAAGCGCCTGCAATTTCCTTTGCGAAGTTGTTATGCAATGACAATAAATAAAAGTCAAGGCCAAACGATGAGTTATCTGGGGCTTGAGTTGAGTGATCATTGCTTCTCCCAAGGCCAATTTTATGTCGGATGCTCAAGAGTTTCTTGCGAACAACATCTGTTCATTCATGCCAAGGTTCCAGGTTACACTAAAAACATTGTATACAAAGAGGTTTTGTAATGTATTTTTTTCCACTCATGTTTCTAGCTCTTTTCTTTGTTTTTATATGCTAAGCTGTTTCACTGTTGCGAAGTTATTCATTTTTGTACCGTTCCATGATGTTTTGTGATGTGGTTTGGTGTTCACTAATGTTTCAAGCTTTATAACTTCTTTTCTTTGGTTTAATTTTTCAGTTGATCTGCTGCTGTGCATTTATACACTTTCAGTATTTCGGCAATTACAGTAGGCTATACTTTCATTACTTTTCCTCCCGTGTGAAACCGGGTACTCCGCTAGTTCTAAATAAAGAAGCCACGTCAATGAGAATTAATGCATTAGCGTTTAAGTAACTGACAGACTCTGTTCGATATAGTCTCATCGCGCTAAAGTCGAGGTATTTGGATGAAATCGCATTGTTACGGAATGCCAAAATAACGGTTTTCTTTCCAAAATAAAGAAGCTATGTCAATGAAAAGAATGCATTAGCGTTCAAGTAACTGACAGACTCAGTTCGATATATTCTTATCGCGCTAAAGTCGAGGTATTTTGGATGAAATCGCATTGCTACGGAATGCCAAAATAACGGACTTCTTTCCAAATTAAAGAAGCCACGTCAATGAGAATGAATGCATTAGCGTTTAAGTAACCGACAGACTCTGTTCGATATAGTCTTATCGCGCTAAAGTCGAGGTATTTGGATGAAATCGCATTGTTACGGAATGCCAAAATAACGGTTTTCATTTCCAAAATAAAGAAGCTATGTCAATGAAAAGAATGCATTAGCGTTCAAGTAACTGACAGACTCAGTTCGATATATTCTTATCGCGCTAAAGTCGAGGTATTTTGGATGAAATCACATTGCTACGGAATGCCAAAATAACGGATTTCTTTCCAAAATAAAGAAGCCACGTCAATGAGAATGAATGCATTAGCGTTTAAGTAACTGACAGACTCTGTTCGATATAGTCTTATCGCGCTCAATTCCAGGTCTTTAGATGAAATCGCATTGTTACGGAATGCCAAAATAACGAACTTCTTTCCAAATTAAAGAAGCCATGTCAACGTGAATGGATGCATTAGCGTTTAAGTAACTTACAGACTTTGTTTGATATAGTCTTATCGCGCTCAAGTCGAGGTCTTTGGATGAAATCGCATTGCTACGGAATGCCAAAATAACGGACTTCTTTCTAAAATAAAGAAGCCACGTCAATCAAAATGAATGCATTAGCATTCAAGTAATTGACAGACTCTGTTCGATATAGTCTTATCGCGCTAAAGTCGAGGTATTTGGATGAAATCGCATTGTTACGTAGTGCCAAAATAACGGACTTATTTCCAAATTAAAGAAGCCACGTCAATGTGAATGAATGCATTAGCGTTTAAGTAACTGACAGACCCTGTTACAGACTTTGTTTGATGTAGTCTGATCGCGCTCAAGTCGAGATCTTTGGATAAAATTGCATTGTTACGTAATGCAAAAATACCGGACTTCTATCCAAAATAAAGAAGCCACGTCAATGAGAATTAATGCATTAGCGTTTAAGTAACTGACAGACTCTGTTCGATATAGTCTCATCGCGCTAAAGTCGAGGTATTTGGATGAAATCGCATTGTTACGGAATGCCAAAATAACGGTTTTCTTTCCAAAATGAAGAAGCTATGTCAATGAAAAGAATGCATTAGCGTTCAAGTAACTGACAGACTCTGTTCGATATAGTCTTATCGCGCTCAATTCCAGGTCTTTAGATGAAATCGCATTGCTACGGAATGCCAAAATAACGGACTTCTTTCTAAAATAAAGAAGCCACGTCAATCAGAATGAATGCATTAGCATTTAAGTAATTGACAGACTCAGTTCGATATATTCTTATCGCGCTAAAGTCGAGGTATTTTTGATGAAATCACATTGCTACGGAATGCCAAAATAACGGACTTCTTTCTAAAATAAAGAAGCCACGTCAATCAGAATGAATGCATTAGCGTTTAAGTAACTGACAGACTCTGTTCGATATAGTCTTATCGCGTTGAAGTCGAGGTATTCGGATGAAATCCCATTGTTACGGAATGCCAAAATAACGGACTTCTTTCCAAATTAAAGAAGCCAGGTCAATGTGAATGAATGCATTAGCGTTTAAGTAACTGACAGACTCTGTTCGATATAGTCTCATCGCGCTAAAGTCGAGGTATTTGGATGAAATCGCATTGTTACGGAATGCCAAAATAACGGTTTTCTTTCCAAAATAAAGAAGCTATGTCAATGAAAAGAATGCATTAGCGTTCAAGTAACTGACAGACTCAGTTCGATATATTCTTATCGCGCTAAAGTCGAGGTATTTTGGATGAGATCGTATTGTTACGGAATGCCAAAATACCGGACTTATTTCGAAATTAATGAAGTTACGTCAAAGAGAATGAATGCATTAACGTTTAAGTAACCGACAGACTCAGTTCGATATATTCTTATCGCGCTAAAGTCGAGGTATTTTGGATGAAATCACATTGCTACGGAATGCCAAAATAACGGACTTCTTTCTAAAATAAAGAAGCCACGTCAATCAGAATGAATGCATTAGCGTTTAAGTAACTGACAGACTCGGTTCGATATAGTCTTATCGCGCTCAATTCCAGGTCTTTAGATGAAATCGCATTGTTACGGAATGCCAAAATAACGAACTTCTTTCCAAATTAAAGAAGCCATGTCAACGTGAATGGATGCATTAGCGTTTAAGTAACTTACAGACTTTGTTTGATATAGTCTTATCGCGCTCAAGTCGAGGTCTTTGGATGAAATCGCATTGCTACGGAATGCCAAAATAACGGACTTCTTTCTAAAATAAAGAAGCCACGTCAATCAAAATGAATGCATTAGCATTTAAGTAATTGACAGACTCTGTTCGATATAGTCTTATCGCGCTAAAGTCGAGGTATTTGGATGAAATCGCATTGTTACGTAGTGCCAAAATAACGGACTTATTTCCAAATTAAAGAAGCCACGTCAATGTGAATGAATGCATTAGCGTTTAAGTAACTGACAGACCCTGTTACAGACTTTTTTTGATGTAGTCTGATCGCGCTCAAGTCGAGATCTTTGGATAAAATTGCATTGTTACGTAATGCAAAAATACCGGACTTCTATCCAAAATAAAGAAGCCACGTCAATGAGAATTAATGCATTAGCGTTTAAGTAACTGACAGACTCTGTTCGATATAGTCTTATCGCGCTTAAGTCGAGGTATTTGGATGAAATCGCATTGTTACGGAATGCCAAAATAACGGTTTTCTTTCCAAAATAAAGAAGCTATGTCAATGAAAAGAATACATTAGCGTTCAAGTAACTGACAGACTCTGTTCGATATAGTCTTATCGCGCTTAATTCGAGGTCTTTGGATGAAATCGCATTGCTACGGAATGCCAAAATAACGGACTTCTTTCTAAAATAAAGAAGCCACGTCAATCAGAATGAATGCATTAGCATTTAAGTAATTGACAGACTCAGTTCGATATATTCTTATCGCGCTAAAGTCGAGGTATTTTTGATGAAATCACATTGCTACGGAAGCCAAAATAACGGACTTCTTTCTAAAATAAAGAAGCCACGTCAATCAGAATGAATGCTTTAGCGTTTAAGTAACTGACAGATTCTGTTCGATATAGTCTTATCGCGCTAAAGTCGAGGTATTTGGATGAAATCGCATTGTTACGGAATGCCAAAATAACGGTTTTCTTTCCAAAATAAAGAAGCTATGTCAATGAAAAGAATGCATTAGCGTTCAAGTAACTGACAGACTCAGTTCGATATATTCTTATCGCGCTAAAGTCGAGGTATTTTGGATGAAATCACATTGCTACGGAATGCCAAAATAACGGACTTCTTTCTAAAATAAAGATGAGCCACGTCAATCAGAATGAATGCATTAGCGTTTAAGTAACTGACAGACTCTGTTCGATATAGTCTTATCGCGCTGAAGTCGAGGTATTTGGATGAAATCGCATTGTTACGGAATGCCAAAATAACGGACTTCTTTCCAAATTAAAGAAGCCAGGTCAATGTGAATGAATGCATTAGCGTTTAAGTAACTGACAGACTCTGTTCGATATAGTCTTATCGCGCTAAAGTCGAGGTATTTGGATGAATTCGCATTGTTACGGAATGCCAAAATAACGGACTTCTTTCCAAAATAAAGAAGCCACGTCAATGAGAATGAATGCATTAGCGTTTAAGTAACTGACAGACTCTGTTCGATATAGTCTTATCGCGCTAAAGTCGAGGTATTTGGATGAATTCGCATTGTTACGGAATGCCAAAATAACGGTTTTCTTTCCAAAATAAAGAAGCCACGTCAATGAGAATGAATGCATTAGCGTTTAAGTAACTGACAGACTCTGTTCGATATAGTCTTATCGCGCTAAAGTCGAGGTATTTGGATGAAATCGCATTGTTACGGAATGCCAAAATAACGGTTTTCTTTCCAAAATAAAGAAGCTATGTCAATGAAAAGAATGCATTAGCGTTCAAGTAACTGACAGACTCAGTTCGATATATTCTTATCGCGCTAAAGTCGAGGTATTTTGGATGAAATCACATTGCTACGGAATGCCAAAATAACGGACTTCTTTCTAAAATAAAGAAGCCACGTCAATCAGAATGAATGCATTAGCGTTTAAGTAACTGACAGACTCTGTTCGATATAGTCTTATCGCGCTCAATTCCAGGTCTTTAGATGAAATCGCATTGTTACGGAATGCCAAAATAACGAACTTTTTTCCAAAATAAAGAAGCCACGTCAATGAGAATGAATGCATTAGCGTTTAAGTAACTGACAGACTCTGTTCGATATAGTCTCATCGCGCTAAAGTCGAGGTATTTCGATGAAATCGCATTGTTACGGAATGCCAAAATAACGGTTTCTTTCCAAAATGAAGAAGCTATGTCAATGAAAAGAATGCATTAGCGTTCAAGTAACTGACAGACTCTGTTCGATATAGTCTTATCGCGCTCAATTCCAGGTCTTTAGATGAAATCGCATTGCTACGGAATGCCAAAATAACGGACTTCTTTCTAAAATAAAGAAGCCACGTCAATCAGAATGAATGCATTAGCGTTTAAGTAACTGACAGACTCTGTTCGATATAGTCTTATCGCGCTAAAGTCGAGGTATTTGGATGAAATCGCATTGTTACGGAATGCCAAAATAACGGACTTCTTTCCAAATTAAAGAAGCCAGGTCAATGTGAATGAATGCATTAGCGTTTAAGTAACTGACAGACTCTGTTCGATATAGTCTTATCGCGCTAAAGTCGAGGTATTTGGATGAATTCGCATTGTTACGGAATGCCAAAATAACGGTTTTCTTTCCAAAATAAAGAAGCCACGTCAATGAGAATGAATGCATTAGCGTTTAAGTAACTGACAGACTCTGTTCGATATAGTCTTATCGCGCTAAAGTCGAGGTATTTGGATGAAATCGCATTGTTACGGAATGCCAAAATAACGGTTTTCTTTCCAAAATAAAGAAGCTATGTCAATGAAAAGAATGCATTAGCGTTCAAGTAACTGACAGACTCAGTTCGATATAGTCTTATCGCGCTAATGTCGAGGTATTTTGATGAAATCGAATTGTTACGGAATGCCAAAATACCGGACTTATTTCGAAATTAATGAAGTCACGTCAAAGAGAATGAATGCATTAACGTTCAAGTAACCGACAGACTCTGTTCGATATAGTCTTATCGCGCTAAAGTCGAGGTATTTGGATGAAATCGCATTGTTACGTAGTGCCAAAATAACGGACTTATTTCCAAATTAAAGAAGCCACGTCAATGTGAATGAATGCATTAGCGTTTAAGTAACTGACAGACCCTGTTACAGACTTTGTTTGATGTAGTCTGATCGCGCTCAAGTCGAGATCTTTGGATAAAATTGCATTGTTACGTAATGCAAAAATACCGGACTTCTATCCAAAATAAAGAAGCCACGTCAATGAGAATTAATGCATTAGCGTTTAAGTAACTGACAGACTCTGTTCGATATAGTCTCATCGCGCTAAAGTCGAGGTATTTGGATGAAATCGCATTGTTACGGAATGCCAAAATAACGGTTTTCTTTCCAAAATAAAGAAGCTATGTCAATGAAAAGAATGCATTAGCGTTCAAGTAACTGACAGACTCTGTTCGATATAGTCTTATCGCGCTCAATTCCAGGTCTTTAGATGAAATCGCATTGCTACGGAATGCCAAAATAACGGACTTCTTTCTAAAATAAAGAAGCCACGTCAATCAGAATGAATGCATTAGCATTTAAGTAATTGACAGACTCAGTTCGATATATTCTTATCGCGCTAAAGTCGAGGTATTTTTGATGAAATCACATTGCTACGGAATGCCAAAATAACGGACTTCTTTCTAAAATAAAGAAGCCACGTCAATCAGAATGAATGCATTAGCGTTTAAGTAACTGACAGACTCTGTTCGATATAGTCTTATCGCGCTAAAGTCGAGGTATTCGGATGAAATCCCATTGTTACGGAATGCCAAAATAACGGACTTCTTTCCAAATTAAAGAAGCCAGGTCAATGTGAATGAATGCAATAGCGTTTAAGTAACTGACAGACTCTGTTCGATATAGTCTTATCGCGCTAAAGTCGAGGTATTTGGATGAATTCGCATTGTTACGGAATGCCAAAATAACGGTTTTCTTTCCAAAATAAAGAAGCCACGTCAATGAGAATGAATGCATTAGCGTTTAAGTAACTGACAGACTCTGTTCGATATAGTCTCATCGCGCTAAAGTCGAGGTATTTGGATGAAATCGCATTGTTACGGAATGCCAAAATAACGGTTTTCTTTCCAAAATAAAGAAGCTATGTCAATGAAAAGAATGCATTAGCGTTCAAGTAACTGACATACTCAAATCGATATATTCTTATCGCACTAATGTCGAGGTATTTTGGATGAAATCGAATTGTTACGGAATGCCAAAATACCGGACTTATTTCGAAATTAATGAAGTCACGTCAAAGAGAATGAATGCATTAACGTTCAAGTAACCGACAGACTCTGTTCGATATAGTCTTATCGCGCTAAAGTCGAGGTATTTGGATGAAATCGCATTGTTACGTAGTGCCAAAATAACGGACTTATTTCCAAATTAAAGAAGCCACGTCAATGTGAATGAATGCATTAGCGTTTAAGTAACTGACAGACCCTGTTACAGACTTTGTTTGATGTAGTCTGATCGCGCTCAAGTCGAGATCTTTGGATAAAATTGCATTGTTACGTAATGCAAAAATACCGGACTTCTATCCAAAATAAAGAAGCCACGTCAATGAGAATGAATGCATTAGCGTTTAAGTAACTGACAGACTCTGTTCGATATAGTCTTATCGCGCTAAAGTCGAGGTATTTGGATGAAATCGCATTGCTACGGAATGCCAAAATAACGGACTTCTTTCTAAAATAAAGAAGCCACGTCAATCAGAATGAATGCATTAGCATTTAAGTAACTGACAGACTCTGTTCGATATAGTCTTATCGCGCTCAAGTCGAGGTCTTTGGATGAAATCGCATTGCTACGGAATGCCAAAATAACGGACTTCTTTCTAAAATAAAGAAGCCACGTCAATCAGAATGAATGCATTAGCATTTAAGTAATTGACAGACTCTGTTCGATATAGTCTTATCGCGCTAAAGTCGAGGTATTTGGATGAAATCGCATTGTTACGGAATGCCAAAATAACGGACTTCTTTCCAAATTAAAGAAGCCACGTCAATGAGAATGAATGCATTAGCGTTTAAGTAACTGACAGACCCTGTTCGATATAGTCTTATCGCGCTGAAGTCGAGGTATTCGGATGAAATCGCATTGTTACGGAATGCCAAAATAACGGACTTCTTTCCAAATTAAAGCAGGTCAATGTGAATGAATGCATTGGCGTTTAAGTAACTGACAGACTCTGTTCGATATAGTCTTATCGCGCTAAAGTCGAGGTATTTGGATGAAATCGCATTGTTACGGAATGCCAAAATAACGGTTTTCTTTCAAAAATAAAGAAGCTATGTCAATGAAAAGAATGCATTAGCGTTCAAGTAACTGACAGACTCAGTTCGATATATTCTTATCGCGCTAAAGTCGAGGTATTTT